>PVIH01025813.1:0-19893 GCA_004025045.1 Sigmodon hispidus | reverse complement strand
AAAAAAACCAAGTTGTATCATGTTTGAATGGAAGAAGAATCAACATTCCCTCTGTAAGTTCAAGTCCAAGGAATATGAAAAGCTCTTTGGGCCTCAAAAGACACCTGTTCACACACACACACACACACACACACACACACACACACACACACACACACATACACACACACACTAAAAACCAGAAAAAAGTCATTACAATAGGCCTTCTTCTTATGAAATATGGACTTTCTCTCTCATGTGTGTGTGTGTGTGTGTGTGTGTGTGTGTGTGTATGTGTGTGTGTGTATTTAGCATGTCCCTTTCTATCTTACAATGGTACCATTTACACTAATAACCTGTGGCCATGGAAGCACTCAGTATGACATCTTGCACATCATCATCTTACATGTCAGTTTTCTTCTCTTTTCTGCACACTTTTGCTAAATTTCAAAACCCCTTGAAACATTGAGGTGGTAATGGGTAGAGTAACTTGTCCTATAAGCCTAGCAACTTGGGTTTGATCCCCAGAACACACACAGGAGCTAGAAGAGAAGAAGAGAACCAATTCCACAATGTTGTTCTCTGATATACTCACATGTGCAGTAGCTCAAACAGAAACACATATGCACACACACACACACACACACATACACACACACACTAAATAAATAAAAATGAATAAAAATTAAATTCCAGACATAGACATAACTTTTATTCAGTGCTACTAGAATCAATAACTTACATTCAAATTTTTTATGATCCCTTTATTTCTGTATCACCAGCTGGATTAAATGAACTTCTGCTATTGGCTTAAAGTCAATGATACAGAGGTTTGCAACTTTAAACATAATCAGTAGATACAAGTGATGAGAGCATATTTTTATTTACTTTTCATCTTGAGCATATCTGAATGTAGTAGGTACTGAGTAAAAATATCATGAAATGCTTTACAGACTTCTTAATACAAAGATAAACTTAGTTTTCTTAATTAGATTATAGTTTGAAGAAAAGGGAACAAAGAGCATAAAAACCAAAGGAACAAAGGTACAACATAAGGTAAACTATTTCTTGAAGTAAAATATTTAGTGCTTATACTTTCCAGAGTAGACTTTTCTTTTAAATTAAAATGCCCACCTAAGCCATATGGTCCGTAACTTGCCTATACCCTCAACTCTGTTAAAAAGGTATGCTTAATTATTTTATTTAAATCTTATTAGTATGTACTCATTGATAGACCCCAGACTCAGGGTACTATCCTCAGGAAGGGGGGCTCCAAGAACCCAGACTCCAGGCCGTTGATGTAAAATAACATGAGGTTTATTACATCTGCAGACAGGCTACCTCCCTGCCTCGGGAAGCAAGGGAGTAGCAAGGGAGGGGCAATCTCATATCTCTTTTAAAGGCTAAGACCATAAAATCACCATAACAACAGGGGCAACACATGATTGGTCACTTTAAAGGTCATACTATAATCGTAAGGTTGCTCACAGTGGTCATGGGGTTGCCTTAAGACCAGTTGGTTAGGGGGCTTTTACAACTGGGTGTTGGTCACCGCTATTCTGCTTGGAACTTCTGGTATTTTAATCACAGGTTCGACCAGATCATTATGTCCTAACTGAGCTATCTGGGCTGGGTCACTCTGTTTCCTGGGACAGACTTTCAGACTTTTAGTTCCTTGTTCTCATGGGGGGTGCTCTGCTGAATACCTGAACTGAATGCCTGGGTCAAGCCTTAGAACCCAGGGTCCTTCACTCATTAATATTTTAAGCTGAAAATACTTTAAAGGTTATACAGTAGAGCATTGGGAGAAATTTGAACATTTAATATAGATTTTAAAAATAATCAAATGAAGAAATTTTACAGTGTGGAAATATTTATATCACACAATAGCCTTTTGATTTAATACAATTATTTTACCAGCAAAGTGGGGAAAACACACAGTATCATATAATTGATATTAAGATTATTTTAATATTGCCAGTGTAATTAAAAATGCTATCTTAATAATAAACATTGTGCTATTTATTAAAACAATGCCAACTTTTCAAATCACAATTACCAATCTGTGTAGTATGAGTATCTCTTCCAATTCTTAATATAAAAATATTCTTATGCAAATATTCCAACATAATGGAGCTGATCTTCACAGTACCCAAAGAAAAGGATTTACTAAGGCATAAAAAAAATCATCAAAATTTGCTGTTTAACAATTAACAGCTTTCAAAAAGCTCTACTTAAGCTAAGGGAAAGAATGACAGATCTTTCTCAGATATGTAGCTCAGAAATTCCAGTATGGCATGCAGTATTCTAAATTGTTAGGGACACAAAATAAACACAGTTTGTTCAAAGACATGAACGATCAGAGCAAAGATTCAAATTCAATTTAGTTCTCCCATCACACTGTATTATTATTTTAAAAATAAGAAAAATTTTAAGTAGAAAGTTTAATGATATTAATGTATATTGCTCTTTGAGTTCTAAATGGTCAGATGTTAACTCCAAATTACTATTTGTTTCAAAAGGCTGGCTGCATATAATTAAATATCAAGTATATAGGATCAAATTTTAAGGTAAAAGAAAATAAACATGTAATTGATTTAAAATTGTAGGGCCATATAAAGGTGTTCAACTATAAGTTAATGTATATCTAGGAATAAGATTTCAAAATACTTCAGAATCCTTGGTAGAACACAGCTTTCAGTGAACAGTATCATTCTGATCAAAACCAAAAAAAAAAAAAAAATACCCCCAAACAACTCATAATACAGAACCAGAAGCAGAACAATAAGAGATATGACTTTTAGGTAGCATTTGGTTGAAATATATCTTGTCTTGAATAGTGACTTGTAAATAAAAATCTCCTTCTAGACCACTTCTGTTACTTTGATTCATCAAAGTTGTATGCTACATCAACACTGTGATCCTATGATATCCTTCACGAACATAGAAAGTAATTATTTGCAAATACAAGTCAGAAAATATGTAATTTATGTGCATCAAAGTTAGTTAAAGACAGTTACTTGTGACCACAAATTTTGCTCTATTACCAAAAACAACCCCTGGGTTTTCTGATATTTCTTCCTAGCTATTTAAAAAATGAGGCAATGTTTTTTCCCTTTAAAGTATGTATCTAAATTTTTATAGTTTTAGTAAAATGTACACATTAAGAATCTGGTACTTATAAGTCAAAATAAACAAAAAGAGAAGTTAAGTCTTGAGACTAGCAACTGATATTCAAATGAGAAACAGTCTTAGTTACCTAGTCATGTGATGCTAGACCTACAGAAGCAGTTCTCCAACTTTATAATGTCTGAACTCTTTAAAGCAGTTGTTGATGTTGTGGTCACCCACCAGCCATATTTTTTTAATATTTCATAACTGTAATTTTACTACTAACATTAATCTTAATGTAAATATCCAATATTCAGGATAATCTTGGGTGACTCTTCTGAAAGGTTTGTGACCTACAGGTTGAGAATCATTGCTCTAGGCAAATGCTGAAGAAATTGAACATTGGTTCAAATGGTTCAAACATTTCTGCATGGCTGCCCAATAGATGTGTGGGCAAGTAGCAACATGTTGGTGCTAATAGCGGTCTAATTGTGTGCTTAACATAGGATTTACAGTCTGACTTTAAGTTTGAGGTCCTTTGTTTCTCTTAGACATATTCTATGAATGATAAACTTACTTAATGTCTTTTGATAAGGATATCAAATCTTATATTTGCTTTCAAAGTCTATGAAAAAGATATACTCAGTTTTCTCTATATAATAGTTGTAAATAGCCTGAACACACAAAAAGAACTCTTTTCTTCCAAGTAAAGTTGAAAACAATGACATATATAAATATTTTCAACTTAAGAAGTACTGAAATATATCCCATGCTTCTAGTCTTAAATACTTTAATTTTTTAATTTATTGCATTTTTATCTTTTGCTATTAGTTTTGTATTCTCAAATTCATTTGTATCACCTCAAATATCTTCTATCTCCATGTGACTTCTTAACAACCTTAAATACTAAAGAAATTATCTAGAAGTAAACTTATTTCTATTAATTTGGAAAGTATTCTCATCAACCTTATGTTTCATCAAATGGATAAACACTAAATGAGAGAAAACTAAGGATGCTAAAAATCTATTTTCAGATTGCATTAACATGTTGTCCAAGAGCAAGGAGAGTATCTTTTCTCATTTCTTTTATTTGCTAAATTGTCATCTTTATCAAAAGCATAAGATTTTCTAAAAAATATTTATTAATTCTTCCCTGTTTGCATGTGCATTGTGTGTAGGTGCCTGTGGAAGCCAGAAGAGGACACTGAATTTCCTGGAGCTCATGCTACAGATGGTAGTGAGCATACATACTGGTAAACAGACTAGGATATTTGGTAAGAGCCATATAGAGTTTTTGGTTGAAGAGAGACTTTATCACTTCTTTTCTAACTTGTGCCTAGTCATTCTTGACTGCAGCTAGGGGGATGCATTAGCTTGTGAAGAGCAAGAGAGAGAATCTTGGCCTTTAGTCTCTCTCCTGAATGGACACAATAGTATCAGCAAGATGAGTTTTTTGATTGTGATGGAATTGACTGAACTTCTCAATCAATTGAGAAGGGGGTTTGCATTTGGTTAACTCAAGCACTTAGATTATCAAGGGAGGAATAGAAGCATAGGGCTGGGTTCAGTGCTGAATGAGGGACAGAAGAGAAAACTAATTCCACCAGTGCTGAATCAGAAAGTAGTGCCCCTGGTGAAGTTAGACAGTCAGCTGTAGGAGAAGAAAATAACCTTTCAGGAGAGAATGCTTTCCACTTCAGTCTCCTTTCTGATGTCAAAGAAAGATGAGAACAAGAGAGTGTGTGTGAATACATATTATGCATTTAATAAAACCTAAATATTTGGGAGAGAGCACCCAGTCAAATTGTAGGCAGACAGTTCAGGAAATTCTTAAACCTTGAATACAAAGATAAACAGCTGAGTCAGTTACACACACCTTTAATCCCAGCACAGGGAAAGCCAGGGAGTAGTGACTACCTCCCTTGATCCCACAACTCCAGAAACAGAACTTTTTCTGTTCCTGTGAGTTCAAGGCTACACACTTTTAATCCTAACCTAGATAAGTATATAAGGGCTTATAGAAACCCAGAGAGAACAGAAGCAACTGGAAAAAGCTACCAGCAAAAGTGACTGACAAAAGCAACAGGAGTGAGGCTGAGAAAGTTGTAAGACAGGTGGGTGAGAATTGACTGTGGTGCTTCCTCTCTCAGATATTTCAGCCTTCCCCAATATTTGGCTCTGAGTCTCATTTATAATACTACAAGTGTGTCTTTTGATGTCTTGATAACACACTTTTCCAGAAATTTTACGCTACCAGACTTTAGACAGTACCTTTACATTCTGGCTCTATATTTGATGATGTGCTCTACATTTCACTTCAAGAAGTCCTTGCCATGAGAGATACCAAGCAAATAGTGACACTGATCCTTGTAAAATAAGTTGACAATGACTTCCATGAGTGGCAAGATACAGCTAAGGTCTACTCATCAGTCATCAGCTGAGGGTAACATTACTGATGCTATGAAAAAAAAAAAAACTCATTGAATTAAACAGCATTTAACTGTGACTAAAGTTCCTTCAGTATTAGTTTGAGCTTCATTCATCTCAAAGCCAATAGCTGGAATCATTGATCAAGATGGAAATAAATACATGAGTAAAGAGTTTAAAGAAACTATTTATTAAGGATGGATACCACAGAACAAAAGTGAAACACATGGTTACTAAAAAAGAATTTCCTACCACAGAAACTGAAATAAAATAATGAGTGATTTGCATTGAGTTTCTGGTAAATAGTAACCATCCTAAAGCTTTCATTAAAAAAATTAATATTATTTGAACTTTAATCTTTTTTGTAGCTAATGGTAGTTTTTATTGTATATTTCTATGTTCTCATTAAATGATGACACACATCTATAACCCATCTAAAAATCAAAACTAACCCACCCTACCCTTTGGGAATGACTGTTGTGTTCTTCAGTTACTCCTGTTGTCTGTGGGTAAAGACAACTCCAGGGGACCCTTGAAAGAAACCACAACCTTTTGATTGTGGTCATGTCTTCTAGAATGTTGAGAATGTTTTCCAATATCTTCCCAATTATATTCTTTAGTAGTGAGGATCCTGTAGGTCTCCAGAATAACATCTTTATAGAGATTTTTCTGGAAAGCATCCAGCAAAACTTACTCTTCTCAAATGACGTTGACATGCACATCATCATAGGTCATTGAATTCATTATCTGGTTTCTGAGCTCAGCCATGCTTTCTGCTCAGCTCCCTGCAGCAGCACAAATAGAACACCCTGAACTTTAATCTTATTGGTGAGAAAAAAGAAGACATTGAAAGTTAATGAGCTTGCACATTCCATTTCTTTTTTGGGACAAGCTTGAGATTTATGTTAAAGAAGAATTGCCAGTAAGCCTAGGTTTTAAACCACAGTTATAGGATTAATTCTAGTCCTCCAAAATTCTTATACTAAAGGACTGAGGAAATTGATCAGTGGGAAAGGTGTTTTCAGTACAAGCCTAAGGATCCGAGTTTTGAGTCATAGCATCCATGTGCAAAATTTCATTTGTGAAAATTATATCTATAGGTCTAACAATTATTGGATGAGAAGAGATAAGCAGATCCCTGGAGCTCATAAGCAAGCAGCCTCCTTGAATTCCTGAGCTCCATTTTTGAAAGACTCCCTTTCAAATAATATAATGGAGAGTGAATGTAGAAGCCTTTTGTCTTCATAGACAGGTGAACATGTGCACACCTGAATACCAAGAGATATACATACATACACACATATATATATATATACATATATATATAATCACACAAACATACTCTCTCTATACACTGGTATATTAGCAACCATTACTAGTTGTTACTATGGGTATAGCCAACCAATATCTGGTTGGAATTAGGGCCCATTCCATGAGATGCAACCTATGGCTGACACTGTTTACATGACCAAAAACCTGAGACTAAAGAAGCCATGGGCCTAGATGCACCAAGATATGTTCGTGTGTTGCGGGAGCACCAACCATCTCTGAAATCATGACATGGAGACTTCTTATTAGTTATGAATGCTCAGCCTAGCTTAGCGTTGCTTCTGGTCAGCTCTTTTATCTGAAATTAATCTGCTTCTCTTTAACTTTTGCCTTGTGGCTTTTTCTTTTCTTTTCGTAAATCATACTTTCATTACTTCTCATGTTGAATTGGCTGTTGGCTGCCTGGCTTCTTGCCCCATGTACATCTTCTTCTTTCTTCCTCATACTCTCCACAATTCTTTCTTGCTCTTTTATCCTCCAGCCTAGAATTCTTCTTTTATTTATTCTCTGTACACACTTGCCCTGCCTATTCTTTCTCTCTGTAACTATTGGTCATTAGACCAATCAGGTACAGGCAAGGTGAAACAAATGCAACACATCTTTATATAATTAAACACCAATTCTTACATCATTAAAACAAATGCAGCGTGAATATATGTAACATACCTTTCCACAGTTAAAATAATATTTCACAGCGTAAATCAATGTAATACATCTTTGCCTAGTTAAAATCAAAATAGACAATACCTAAAGAAAAACCAAGTACTACTTTTGTTAAAAGAACATGGCAATAAAATAACTCACAATGATATTCTGCTATACTCATAGATCAATATCTTGATCAGCCATCATCAGATAAGCTTCCTCTTGCAGTACATAATCTGCAGTGAAAAATCTTGGAACACCCAGCCCTAAATATATGTCTCTACCACATCCCCCCCCCCCTCAGGACTTACGAAACATAGGAAGATAGGCAGAGAGATTGTAAGGGCCAATGAAGATGTAAGACACTCAGGAAACAATGCCTTCTAGACACAAGAGCAATGACACACATATGAATTCACTGAGACCTTGGCAGAATGCACAGGCCTGCAGAGATCTAGACAGGGATGATATCACAGAGGTGGGAGAGTAGACACAGGTCTCCATCCCTAAACAAGCTTCTAGCTCCAATAGATAACTGCTCATAAATGAAAAATTAGTCTCTCCTATGAACTCTCACTGGGTATACAAACAACATAAGAGTTGCCTCATGGTAAGCAATAGATGACCAACACAAGACAAATTTAATGGAATTTTTGTCTCATAGGGTTTTTCTTTTCTTATAGAACTTTTTATAGTTTCTGATATTGTTTTTATGGGTTTTCTGTTAATGTGTGTGTTTCAGAGTCTGCATATGTGTTTCTTGTGCTTTTTCTTTGGCTCTTTTTTTTTCTTTTTCTTTTCTATTTGTCTGTTAATTTAGTCTATTGTGATTTGATTTGATTTTTTTCCTGTTAAATTTTTAGATATCTATTTATTTTCTAATGAGAAAGAGAAAAAGATAGATTTGGGTGGGTGGGGACATAGGAATGATCTGGGAGGGTTTGAGGGAAGAAAATGATAAACAAAATATACTGTCAGAAAAAAATCTATTTTCAATATAAAGACTTTTTTAAAAAAAGGTGGTAATATGAAGTCTTTTGAGTGGGACTTAATATAATAAGCCTCCTGTATTTATAATAAGAGAAATTTTCGACACATGTACTAAGAAAGAGAATTCAAAGACAGAGGGAACTGACCCTTCTTCAAGCCCAGGAGGAAGGATGTAATAAGTAATATCCATGGATGGGCCCTTTCTCATTGACTTCTATTTTTCCAAACTGAAACAAAGCAAATTTTCATCTTTCAACTCTGCAGTTGCTAAATTTCCATGGAGTTCCAATCAAGGCAGCCAGTGAGTCTGAGCTATTGCCTTGAAACTCATCTGTACCCCACAGAGACTTAATAAAATATAGAAACCACTCTCCCTGTGGATCTCACCTAGTGAACTAAAACCATAAGAGCAAAGTCAAAGGGCACAAATTAATGGAAAAGTAAATGAGTATGAGTCATTATAAAATAAGTTTCAAAAGTCTCCTAAACCCTTAAGCCAGAGGAAACAGTGTTCCCGGTAATGTTCTCTTGACAATGTACCTGAGAGTCACACTGTGTTTGGCCTGAGGCAAGAAGCAAGGCAAAATTCCCGCTTACAAGATTACTTCTATACTATTTATTAGAAAACAATAGAGAGAAAAGATGCGATCTTGTGTCAGATATGTTTAAGACATATTTAACTATGGCTAAGGTAACTCAGGATCTTAAACTTTATTGTTAAGTAAATAAACTACTTTATGAGTTTAAAATAAGAAGCCATTGAAAGATTACAAAGTGTTGACTGAGTGTTTGCTATTGTTGCTATTATTAATGTTGTATTTTTTCAGGAACATGACATATGACAGATATTGAAGAGTTAGTTTCTGTAATTATTCTCAGTATAATGATCATTGGACAAGGTGATGAGTGAAGAACTTGTTGGTACTTGTCAACTTGTTACAAACATTAAAATATCTGTGGGGAGGGAACCTTAATTAAGAAACTACTGTCATATGAATGGCCTGGAGGCAGGTCTATAGGACATTCTCATTTTTAAAATTTATCTATTTATCTATCTATCTATCTATCCATCTTCTATCTACCTATCTATCTATTTATTCTTCTCTCATATGTTACATCTAGATTGCATCTTCTGCTCCTTTCTCTCCTCCCATCTGCTCCACCATGTCTCTCCTCCAGACCCACTCTTCCTCCATGTCTCTTCAGAAAAGAGCAAACAAACCCACCAGTGACCTCAACCAAACACAGCATAAAAAGTTGCAATAAGATTAGGCACATACTCTAATATCAGGGCTGGATGAGGAAACCAAGAAGGTAGAAAAGGGTTCCAGAAGCAGGCAAAAGGGTCAGAGATAGTACCTGCCCCCATTGTTAGGAGTCACACAAGAACACAAAGCAACACAATCATAACACATATATAGAGGACCTAAGTCAGATGCATACAGGTTCCTTGATTGTCACTTCAGTCTCTGTGAACTGCCATGAGCCTTGGTTAGTTGATTCTATGAGTTGTATTCTTTTGGTATCCTCAACCATTCTGGCTCCTATGTCTTGATGGTTGATTGATGTAGGAAGTGCTACCACTGAGTGGGTAGTCTTAGAGAACTAAGAAACTTAGACTACCAACACTGAGTAGGTAATCTAAAGAAACAAGCCGAGAAAGCCATGGAGAGACAGGCAGTAAGCAGCACTCCTCCAAGACCTCTGTGTTAGGTCTTGATTCTAGGTTCCTGCCTGTACTTCCTGCTCTGCCTTCATTAAGTGATAAGCTGTAAAATGAAATAAACCCTTTCCTTTCCAAGTTAATTTTTAGTCTTAGGGTCCATCATAGCACTAGAACCTAACTAAAAACATGAATGTGGAATACATGTCAAAAAAGTTAATTTAGAAAATTTATTATATAAATTCTTTAGTTTTATAGAATTGCATGATGAAACTTGGGGGATTGCAACCATTTTTTTTTTTCAAATACTACTCTCACTGTTAGGACCAAGAACCTATTTCATCTAATCTCCTCATCTAATCAAATGTCATTTTACAAAATTAAGTTGTAATCCTAATATACAGGTTTTTTTAAATATTAGAAAATATGAAGTGTTCAGATATTGGCTTGTTTCTAATTTTACAGTGCTGTGATTAAAGGTGTGTGCCATTGCCACCCAGATGAGAACACAAGAAAACAGGATGGTTTAGCTGGGGGAATGATGGAAAGAGAGAGCAAGGAAAGAGATATCTTGATAGATGGAGACATTTTGAAGTTAGTGGGAAACTTGGTGCTAGGGAAATTTCCAGGAATCCACAAGAGAAAAGGAAGGAGATGGGAAACTGTGGTTGGTATGTAAAATAAAAAAACAACTTTTGAATAAATAAAAAAATATGAAGTGTTCCTATCACCTAGAACAAAGTCTAGTTCATAAATAATATGCAGTCCATTTTTGATGAATCCAAATTTCTAGTTAAAATTGATGTTCCTTGAATATACACGTTTATTCTAGTCAGTCAAAGATACAGCTAACTCCTTGGGTGCAAGAGTTGCATTTGCCTCTATGAGAAAAGTGTACTGAAATCACAACCAAAGGTAGGGTCTCAATCATTGGACAGTTGGAAGTTACAATGCATGAGCTAATGAAAATGGTTCAGCGGAAGTTTGTTCAAGACTCTTAGAAGCGCTGGAAAAACATCAGGAAAACTGTGTTATATTACACTTCTGCTAAATCATGTTTTGGTGAAATTTTACCAGTCCTATGGCTCCTAAATAATGGATGAGTGAAAGACAGTTAATGAAATACCCATTTATCTTCTTTATGCCACAAAATCCAGGATGCTAATGTAAGCAATAATAGCAAGATCATTGTGAACACTTCATTCAAGTAATCAAAAAGATCTGGATATTTTTGTTTCTGTATTTATCATTTTGTTTGCATGGCAAAGACCATCCTGTGCAAAGCACAAAGATAGAAGGGATCCCAGTAATACACAGAGAGATGAAGTGATACATGGAATATACTAGAGTAAGGGGGCAGAAATCCATGAAAGGAAAGGATTGAAAAACATGGGGCAAAGTCCTGAGGAGAATGCACTCAAATCTCCAGCAAGCTGCTTCCGAAAGGGACATGTATCACCCACTTACCTGAAACTAAATGTGTGGTACTAGGTGGGACTGTGACAGTTTGCCAGACAGACCCAGCAGATACTAAGAATCCAAAAGTTTAATTGGTCCTGGTCAAGTGACCCTGGGCTTAGACCATATACCAGAGGGTAAACAGTGGGAAAGGCAGAATGAATTACTTCTAAATATAAGAGAAGACCATGTTAGTACATAGAATTGTTTACTGTTAATGTCCTCAGAACCTAGGCAAGGACTAATCTTACTAAAGAGTTTTTAATGATGGCTGTTTCATACTTTATTTTAAGGTCATAATTAGAAACATCCTAGAGCAATTTTTTTTTCTAAAAAAAAAAAAAAAGAAAAAGAAAAAAAAAGTTGTTTAACAAAGTGCTTTAGGGAAAAAAGGTGTATGTTTCCACACAATGAATCTTTTTAGTAGGATTTTTTCAAGGATCACAAAGGATCCTAAATGGTAGCCACAACTGAGATTCAAACTCAGCCTGTGTTTATTGTCTCCTGGGTCACTAATAGCATCACTAAAGGATCAGGGAAGCAGAAAGAGCCTAGGTCAACAAGAAGCTCATGTTTCTGCTTTGTTCTGAGTAGTAAAGCTCTTGCCTGTGAGACCTGAGCATTATTAGATCTTTTCCCAGGATCTACAGCACTAAGAAGCCTCCATTGTTAGCTTGTGAGTAAGGTAAAATCTCAAAACCTTACAAGACTTGAAACCAGCCAAGTTGAGATTCTTAGGATGGTGGGGCTAGAAAAAATGAAATGAATTGAGATGAGTTCTTGGAACTCACGTGGTTGAAGCTGGGCAGTTTAGTTGTCCACTCTAAACCATCCACTGTTTAATTAAGGCAATATACAATTAATCACAAATGTCATTCAGTAGTTGAAATAGACAGTGCAGTATTGGAAGCATCTTATAAATTAAAGATTTAGGCTAAGCTGGGACAGACAGAGACTGAGTTGAGTCTCCAGGCAATTCTTTAATCTTTTAATCTGTTGAGCTTCATTTGAAATCTAAGGAAAGATAGATAAATAAAGTTTTATTCTCCTTACTTTCATAAGTGGAATCTAAAAACAAAGTCACATACTTCGAGTTGTGTTTTGTAGTTTATTACAACTAAACCATGCCACTTCTTTGCTTTTCAAGAATTTTCAACTTGAAAACAACTAAGATTTAAGATTGCTAACTTTTGACACCAGAAGATATCAATTTCAAATACTATCCCAAATAAGATACAGAATGATGCTGTCCAGTAGTAGCCAGTAGCACACATGACCCCTTGCCCATAGAATTTAAAAAAAAAAAAAAGAATTTAAAATGTCTTCTTTATTCACAATAAAACACTTTTCCAGTTCATAACTGATGATTTTTAACATATCAGAGACTGTCAGATAACTCTCTTCCCACCACATGTGTGTGTGTGTGGGGGTGTGGGGATGTCCATCTATACAGAAAAACTAGCCTATGGAAGAGCATGTGGAGGTCAGAAGTTGACATTAGTATGTCTTTTCATAACTATTTCCCCACTTTATTTATTGAGACAGTTTCTCTCATTGAGCCTGAAGTTAAACATTTTGGCAACTCTGGCTAGTCAGTGACTGCCCAGGATTATCGTGTCTTTGCTCCCCACTACTGAGGTCACAGATATGTGCCAATGTACTCAGCCTTCTTACCTGGATTCTAGACATCCAAATTTAACTCCCCTTGTAACTACTAGTCATAAAGATTGGATCCCTTATATCGAGAACATTGTAGAAAGTAATAGAAATGTACTTATGTAAAATTAGGTTCAGGCTCATTAGAAAGTAGTTTCTTTTACTAGTAGAAGTTCTAAAACCCATTACTCTGTTGTAGGTAATGGAAGGTAATTTTCCCTTTTATTTTTAAGGTGCTTTTGCATTTAATAGCCTTTCCAACTCTACTATTCATTGAGAGTGAAGTTCATCTACTTCCAGATATGAAACTACAGCTTGTTATTACATATTATAAAATCAATTTTTCCTTTATTGATGATATATTTTTTCTCATCTAATATAATCTAATTATAATTTTAATCATTTGTGAAATTTACAGATGAATACTGTATTTATATTATTTTTAATCCCCTACTCTCTTGTTCCTCCTGTACTCCCATTCTTTTACATTCATAACCTCTTCTTTAATTATTAGTGAAAATACATACACACGAACACATCCATATGTGTATATATAACCTACTTAGACACTATTTAGAACCTATTGAGTCCATTCAGTTTTAGATAAAATTTCTGGGGCCACATCACTAGGCGAGACATATTTTTCTTCTCTCACTAGACATTAATTGCTTAAAATTCTTTTCTAGGTCTAGATCATTGATGGATTTTGTCACCTATGTTGGCATGCTAAATAGTGTCAATGCTCTGGTCTTGCCTTGGTAACTATGTTTTTCTTCAAAATTTCATGAGTCTAGCTTGTAAGCCAAGACTTAAGATTTTATAAACGTTTTATTTTTTAATACTGTAATAATCTTTAAGTTTGTTTCATGTACAAAAGCATTCATCAAATAAATGGAAGAGATGGAATTTAGTCATGGATATATTTCTCTTATAAAAATGTCTTTCTTTGGTGGTATTCAAGCATAAAACACACAACTGCTATTCCTGTGTTATTGAGAAGGAGTCAATGTTTGGAGCAGGAAATTAAATGTGATGTCCTCCAAAGGTTCTTCCAAAATTGTAGCTTCTATAATTTCTAACTGGTTCTCCTTATTTTACTATCAACATTTGACCAGAGCCAAGCATTTTCTATCATGATTGCTGTCTTTCCAGTTATGTTTAGAACACATGAGAACTCACATGCACATATATTAAAACAAAGAAGACACATGAATAACAAGTTATCTTTTTAATTAGTTACATATAAACTATCTAACTGAGGCTAAAGTATTTTTGCAGCAATACATTTATATTTTAACACAGTTTCTAAGATAAAGCAAGCCAAGATTAAATTACTTGGGCACAGATGGATGTTCAAAGAGAATTTAGATATTAATACTTTTGTTCTGTTAGAAGTAATTTATCAGTGTCTCTGTTGAGTTGAGAGAAAGTGAGAGTCGTTATCTTTCCATATGTGCAGCTTACTGATTAATTATGGAAGACCCTTTGAGTTCTTCAAACTGTAAGAATTTGTGAGGGTTAAGGACAAATGAGAATTCCATAAAAAGGTGAACCAAGGGAACAGGGACTGTCTGAAATGAAACAGCATGAATAAATGCAAACACTCAGAAGAAATAAAGGCAGAGAAGCAAGCTTCATTGGGTTTGCAGTGGAATTGGAGACAGACATCTGTCAAAAGTAGTCTCCTGCTTTCTTCTTCACCAGTTAGCATGAGGCTTTTCACAGAGAATTCTACTTGTCTGCAACAATGCACATTTTAATTAGCAAAGAACATTAACTTAAAATAACAAAGTAAGAAAATCTGCAAGGAAAAAAAATCACTGCTTTATGCATAAGAATCGAAATATCATTTCTTTTCGTGGTAGCGAGTTTTATAAAATCTTTATTTTTGAAATCACAACATCATTGCAATATTGTTCCTTGCTTTCTCCCATCTAGTCTCTTCCCCTTACAGTACCCCATGATCTCTGTCAAATGCATATTTTGATGGTTGCTATAGTTATATTATAGAATTCTATAATCTCTCAAAATGCAGAGGACAAGCCGTCATGTGTGTTCTTCTGTTTTAATGTGGGAAGGGGAGATGTTGGGAGGAGAGGAGATTGACAGAGGTGTGAGAGGGAGGTTACAGTGGAACAATTATAATAATTATAATGTTATACACATAAAAATGTCAAAGAACAAACACAGCAGAAATTAAATACAAAGAGAGGAAGAAGATTTACATTAAAAAGAAATCTGATTTCTTATACATTAGGAAAATGGATAGTACACTACTACTCCATGCTAAATATAGCGTGAGTTAGAAATACAGTCTACATTATTGTTCCATTGTTATTTATAAAAACAATAAGGGAAAAATGTCAGCCTCACTTCTCTTCTATAAGACTCAACAGGTAAGCTTGTCCAAACTGTCTTAGTGCTTACATATTTAATTTGTTCCCTCTCACTGTAGGCTCTGCATAGAATACTTTTAAATTATATTCATGATAGTACTTATACCTATTTATCTCTTCAAGAAACTAGTAGACTTCACTGTGCCTGAAGTCATTCGTTTTATTCCCTGCTTCCTTCTGCAAATATTTCACAAAAGTTCTTTACTGCCATTTTTAATATATATTTACTAATAAGAACATAATCTTATATTTTATTTTTGTAAAAATAATCTTTAATTAATCAGAAAAAGCATTTATACTAGAGATGAATTAATCTTGTAAGAGAATGAGCACAGTTAGTTTTAGTTTTCAGTTCATACTCAACTGTCCCTGTTTTTTTGCATCTGTAAGGAAGTAGAATTCTATGGCCAGTCCAAGAGACACAGGACACTACTCTCTTCAACCCAGACAGATAGTAAAAAGAAGAAGAAATATAGATCTCATTGCCTATATTTGGGCATACCATTAATAACCAAGTCTATTCCAGTAGACCCCATCTCTAGATGGTCCACTATATCCATAATGTATGAGCAAATGAATATAAGGACTTTTAACAAACATGCCTTTGGTGGATAGTTATCAGACCCATAAAATGTTTAAACATGTGAAAAACTTTCTAAGTATACCTATTAGGGTTTTTAATAGTTCTAATCACTTGAAATTCACAGAGTTATACATTTTTAGTTCATTCACATTGTTTTTCAACTATTTACTTGGAAAATTCAAGTGATTACACATTTCATTTTGTGCCTTTTTGGGTATCAGCACACGTGTATTGGATTTTATGTTATAGATAATGTATAAAAAAACCAAATTTTTATGTTACCCTTCACTAAATATATCTATAGATTAAAATGCAGTGTATACTGTACCATGCAATAGAAGCTTGTCAGTTTACATTTAACATATAATATCTCCTTCTATTAAATTATCTTCAAGATTAGTTTAGCTATCTAGCACCTGTATCATATTTATTTCTATCTATTTTTATGTGTTGTTATTACTGTTTGATATTGAAGCAAATCAAAAGTGTACATTTACATTTCTGGTGGTACTTAGTTCAATTATAATAATTTATTTGTTTCACATTTGCATATTAATGTACATACTGCTTTGCATTTCCAGAGTTACTGCTCTTCATCTTACCCAGCACACAAATACACAAAGGAGTCATGGGCTTGTGACTGTGCTTGAACTATATGTACAAGGTCATAAAATGTGTAATGAGGAGCCTTCCTGAGTCAGCATACACAAAACACAAGCTTAACATGGTGTGAAGAAACTAAGGGATTAACTGGGACCCAAAAATTCTGGTTTCTTCATTCTTAGCACACACAATTATGAACTTGTGTATGCATATACACATATATCCATGCATAGAAAACAAAAAGAGGTAGATGGAAAATGTTCAGCATTTAAGAGCACATGGTGATCTTCCAGAAAAATCTGTCAGGTGGCTCATAAACACCTCTATATTGAGGTCCAGGGAAGTCCATTACCATCTTATCTCTGTAGACACTGAAACAGGTGTGGCTTATGCACAGGCAGAAACATAAACTAGACACACATACTTGAGGTTTTCAATGTATACATATGCTCCTACACACACAGAGAAAGAACCTCTAGAAGAGGCAAATGTTCTCTAATATATATATATATATATATATATATATATATATATATTTATATATATGTATGTATGTATGTTTGTATTAGAGAGAGAATTTCTAAAGTGTAAATTAGACTTTAAGGTAATATTATTATAAATAATTGTATAGATCTATTTTTATTTTATAATGTTGTTATACCCCAAGTATAATAACCAGTATCATTAAACATGCAACAATAAAAGAAAAGGAGATGTTAACACAACGTAATTCTTCCAAAGTGAAAATCTCCATCTCTGTACAGAAAGCCACTGAAATGACAGGTCTGTATAAACATATCTTACTTACTCTGCAAATGGTATAGTATGAAACAGAAATACTTGAAATATTTTATAAGTCTGAAATTCAAAATTAATTTATTTCCAGTTAATATTTATATAAAGTACAAAATTCAGGTTGTAATTTAAAAGCAAATTGGCCTCTTTTTTTCATAAATTCCTTTGTCAAAATCTGGCTTTTTCTTAGTGTTATCATTTATTCTTCCCTTAATTTCAGTCTCTGGATAGGGACACATGGTCTAACTTCTCTTTAGCCTAGATTTCAGGGCTAACTCTAATTTGTTGACTCCTACGTGTTGGATACACAGCACAGGATGATAGCCCTACAAGCTTTCTGAAGCTTGAGTTTTGGATAGAGGTCCTGAAAACTCTGTGGTGTAAGTTTTTTCATTGTTCTAGAATAACCAAACCAAGTCATAAAGAAGCCATAAGTTCTTCGACCATAAATAAATTAAGTAATTTATAAATAGATAAATATAAACTCATTCTGAAGGATGACACAGGAGGATTGTGACTTCAGAGCAAGCCTGAACTACATAGCAGGATCTTGTTTCAAAAAAGAAAGAGAAAAAAACAAATCTTCTGTCCAATAATTAAGTAATAGAATAATTCTAAGTCATTAATTCAGACAGGGCCTATTAGGCTTGTGATTTCCTAATGACATATGGTTGTGAATATTTTCTATTATTTTGAAGATTTTATGCAGTGCCTTTGAATCATATTCACCATGCTCCTGACTTCTTGGAGGAATCCACCCTCCTCTTGTCTGTCTCCTTTACTTCTTATTCATTCTACATTTATTTTTTGCATTAGAAATTCAATTATTCCAGTGTTATTTAAGAAGTCCATTCTTTTTTTTTAATTAGTCTTTTCTCTGAAGACGCAGAATGAAATAGAAGAAGATATACTTTAGCTAAATTTTGCTTTGAACACTTCACAGTGAAGATAGGTTTGTTAAGTGTAACTTAGTCCTTTCAAGTGTATTTCAAAATGGCTGCTTTCCTCTTGCCTAGAAAGGAAGTACTAGAGGTTTTCTTCTAAACCCTGACTTTGGGAACCTACTTCAGAAAGGAAGGTTAGCAAAGCCTGGGAAGGGGTGGGGCTGTTTAATTTAAGCATATGCACATTATGCCTCCAGCAATTCATCAATCAGAGATTGTGTTCCTGTAGTCACTGTCCTTAGTGACAGGCCCTGCTCCAAGGCTTTCCAAAGCTCTCATTCTCAGCAATTGCCTGTCTCTCATTTTTTTACAGTGGCAGTTTCTCTGTGACATCAATTCTCTGTTGAGCCTAAGACAATCTGTTTCATTTCAGACTATTTGTTTCTCTGCTCTACCATAGGCTAGAGCAATGATTTTCATGCTCATGAGGCATCAGACAGCAAGAAATCAAACTTCCTAGTTTCTTTTCTTTTTTTTAAGACCTTACTATAATTTCTTGATAGCTTCAAGTTATCAACTCTCTGGGTATTCAGAAATTTCTAGGTTTAAAATATTAAGACAAATAGTTATTTTCCAAAACCATTATGATATGTTAATTGAAATTCAAACAATGCAGAGTTTGATGTTGAAATAGTATCATCACAGTGCCATTTAAGGCTCTTAAAAGAGCTGGTGACCGGAGTCTCATGCCTGCGTGATTTCATTACAGAAATGGAGATGATGATTGGCACATGGAAGTCAGCATATGATTGCTTAAGACTGCAGGATGTGACATTAAAAAACTGAGCAAAGATGCCTGCTTGACCACACTGAAAACCGCATGCAAACTATTTCATGATTGAAGCCGTGAAAGTCTGAAGCTATCCTTATAATGCAAGTTCTTAGAGAAGCTGTCTTTCCCTTGGGGTGGCTAATATTCAAGAAGAAATAAGGGAGAGCAGCCAACCTATGCTTGCATAAGAACCAAATACTGTTTTCTGGCTTTTGGGTATGAAATGAGTATTGTACAGGTAGTAATCACAGTAAGTGCTCTTAACTGCTAATCCATCTCTTCAGTTTCCTATCTAAGAAAGGTAAACTTCACAAAAGCATTTAAGTTCCTAGCTTCTTGTGCATCTTTCTTTTTTTTTCCTTCTTTATTTTGTATTTATCAAAAAAAAAAAACACAGTAAAAAGAATTTAAAATGTGGAAGAGTTAACAATAACTATACAGAGGATAAGAATGATAAGCATGGCTTATCAAGGGAAGAAATACAAATAAGATTGCTACACCTATATTTTCTTTGTGTTCATCTTTCCCTCTGAATTTTTTTT
>PVIH01025812.1:0-19895 GCA_004025045.1 Sigmodon hispidus | reverse complement strand
GGGGAAGTGTCTTCACTGTCAGGATGGAGGGGAAGTGTCTACACTGTCAGGATGGAGGGGAAGTGTCTACACTGTCAGGATGGAGGGGAAGTGTCTACACTGTCAGGATGGAGGGGAAGTGTCTACACTGTCAGGATGGAGGGGAAGTGTCTACACTGTCAGGATGGAGGGGAAGTGTCTACACTGTCAGGATGGAGGGGAAGTGTCTATGGTGTAGGGATGGAGAGCATCTGGAGAGCGTCTGGGTCCTGTGCACTGCAGGTAAGGTGATGTTCTACTCTTGACTCTGAGCTGTGATACATACACTAGTGAGGATGTAGCCAGCAAGGTGAGACCATTAGCAGATTCAATCTGACCTTTGACCCCAGCACATTTGTCCCAATACCTGTCAAAATGGGGAGAAAGCATCATCCGTCAGAGATTCACCCCTAGACCAGGATCCAGGAAAGCCTCAGAGTGGTTTGAACTTGACTTTTGGTTTCTGTAATTTTACTTCATGCCAATTGCTCCTGCTGACTGTAGCTGTCAACCAGGATGTGTTTTTTATGCACAAAAGACAAAGGACAGTGAGTCTGGGGCTGCATGACTTAGGCCAGTTCCTCAGGCAGTTGCTGGCCTGCAATACAGACTTTCTGCTTGGCTTGAAGGGTGTCCACATGTTCTCTTATTTTTAAATTTGAGGCCAGCCTGGATTACAGCAGATCCTATCTAAAAATAAACAAATAAAATAATTAATTAAATAAACCCTTTTATGTGTGTGTGTGTGTTTTTTTTTGTGTGTGTGTGTTTGTTTGTTTCTTGGTTTTTTTTGTTTGTTTTAGTTTAATTTTTCTAAAGTGCCACCGGCTGGGGACCAAGTATTCAAATACATTATCCTGTGAGGGGTATTTAACATTCAAACTTCAAGACCAGCCTACAACATGGCCTCTGGTAATCCCCATAGAGGAAATGGGAGCCAATGTGGGAGCTGTAACATTGTACATCATGTCTCACCGGGCACTGATGGAGATCTAGGAAGGCAGAAGGGGTATCAATTCCCCAAACTTGAAATTTACCACAGCAGGTCCTCCAAGCAAAAAGAACATGGGAAAGAAGTCAGGCTGACCTGTAGAGGAGAGCTGTGGTAAGTTACCTATGGCCTGCCGAGTACTGAAGGCAGGTCTGTGTGTGAGAAAGCCAGCTCCCCAACTCACAGCGTGCTGAGGGTCTTTCCAGAGTCTGGAAGCAAATATTCATGGGTGGAAATGAATGTATCTGCATCTCTAAAGCCAGCAGTACCTTCCCTCAGGATCCTTTAGGCCCATCTGTGTCTCAAGGCAGGCAGATATCTGTAAATCCCAGGGCTCCGGCTGCAAACTCACCCACTCCTGGCTCTGGATCTTCTCAGTATGGCACAGCACATGCGTCTCCTTTAGCAGCCTGGCACCTCCTGCAGTAAGGAGGCTTGCCAGGGAGAAGCTACATTCTTGCTTCTGCTCTTTGCATGCTTAATTTCAATTTAAAATTAGTATCTTATTATGCAAAGGGTCGTCCACCAGGAGCCAGAAATAGCCTGAGACTTGGGAGCTTTAGAGGTCTTGAGGGGCTTTGTGTATTGTTCTTCTTCTGCCTCAGGAGAGTCCCATGGAAAATGACTAATTGGGAGCCTTGGGATACATTTGTAAAACTGAGACCTTCCAATGACCCTCTAAGTTTTTATCCATCCCCTGAGCTTTGTTTTGACATTAGAGGAACAAAACTTGGAAAATGGCTGAAAACGCAAAAACTCTCTCATCCAGGGTTTAATCTCACCCACCATTTTCTATCAGTGATAACGCAGCTCTTACCTCATGAGTTACTATGACTTGGGATCATGGATTCAGGTTGTTCTGATTTTTCTCAGCATGTGACTCTAGGACATTCAGATTTCCTGGTGTCCATTATATTAAAGTTTAACAGCCAAAGGAGAGGGGTGTATGTCTTCCTTTAAAGTATCATCCCTCTTGCCAACACCCAGCACCACTAAGTCCTCAGTAAAGCTCTAGAATCCTGCCCCTACCCCTCAGTCTTACGGTTTGTCAAACTAAGGCAAGGACCCAAACTATAAAACCAAGATTCTTGATCAAAGGCTGAGTTTCTTTTCTTTTTCTTTTTCCTTTGACTCCAAGCTCCAAACCCTTATATAAGAAACACAATCTGGCAGATGAAAAGCATTTTCTCACTCCTCTGCAAGTCCTTGGCAGCCCTGGGCATGGCAGCCAAGAGCTCCTCACCCATCTGGAGCCAGGATGCTGCTGCCATCCCAGCAAGCTGGCGAACTCCCTCCTCCACTGATGTAGAGAGAAGCACTGTATAGACATGCACATCCCTTTCTGGCTGCTGGCTTGTAACAGTGTGTGGAGCTCAATGCAGGTTCAGCCTTTCCCAAAAGAGCAGCCTGGATTGCTAACTGTGGGACAGGGTCTAATCAGGCCACACCCACCTGCCATGGTCTTTCTCTGGCACTCTGTATTTCTCTGTAAATAAATGGCAAATTCCCTACCAGTGAGACTCAAACAGCCTAACAGATTCCCCAGGTGCCCAGAGTCTAGGAGAATGGCAGACACCCATATTTAATTTCCACTTCCCTAAGGAAGTTTGTAGGCTGGGGCTGCCAGCCTCCAAGACATCTGAGTGGTGTCTTAGTCACTGTTCTATTGCTATGAAGAGACACCATGACCACTGCAGCTCTTATGAAAGAGTATTTAATTGGGGGCAGGCTTACTGTTTTAGTGGTTTAGTCCATTTCATCATGGCAAAAAAACAAGTCCTGAGAGCTACCTTGTATCTATAGGCAGAAAGAGAGACAAGCCTGGTATGCATTTTTGAGAGCTCAAAGCCCATTCCTGGTAACACACTTCCTCCAACAAGGTCATACCTCATAATCCTTCTAATCCTTGCAAATAGAGCCGGTCCCTATGGTAACTAAGAATTCAAATCTACAAGCCTATGGGAGCCATTCTTGTTCAGACCACCACAAATAATTATACCTCTTCCTCACTTCCCCATATCCTCAGAGCCATGGATTTGTTCTCAGAATGGAGACACCCACCACTATCATCACCACCACCTAAGAATCAGAGACAGCCTGGTTGAAGCAGTCCTGGCCTTGAACCTCCCACTTCCTCTGAAATTTATAAGCAGGAACCTATACTCTGTACTGGGGCCTGAACTCCCCTCAGAGCCTCTGCCTTGCTGTCGTCTGTGGCATTAATAACTCTTCTAATAAATGTCTCACTCACAAGGACATTCTGTCTGAGTATCTCTATCAGTCCTAAACCTGAAGCCTTTCAGGTATAACAGTCTAAACAAAAGCTTAGTTTATTGTGAAATTCCCAGTGTCCAAACACAACTGCTGTGTGTGTGTGTATGAGCACACCAAGAGGAGAAAACCTCAAATGTTGTTCCTATCGGTTTCTTCTGTCCTTGCTTTGTTTGTTTTTATGTGTGTGCTTTTCTCCATGAATTCCCCCCCAAAACATCACAAACCATACTGGAAGGTGTTGCCTGTCCTTGTCCCCCCCCACACTGCCGCCATCAGGGCGGTTGCCAGAATTCATATAGAAAGGGATGAAACCTGAGGTTAAACTCTGTCTACCTCACCAGACAGCTTTCTGTAACTCTGAACTCTGATTCTCAGGTGCCAGTTTGTCTGAGCAAGGTATTAATAAGCAAGAGGTGGTAAGAGGGTTTCTTGGCAATGGCTGTCAGCATTGAAAATGTATACAGCCTTTAATTCAACAATCCCATTCCTAGGAATTCATCCCATCAGTAAGCTTGTGCATACGGGGAGTGGGTTAGCATGTGGCCTTCAATCCTTGTGTAGCTACAGTCACTGAGAGTGACTATTGACTCAACTGGTGACCACTCACTGACTGTTCATCAGACCACACAGCACAATCCTCCTCGCACCAGACGACTGTACTAGTGTCTTTCTGTTGCCGTGATAAAGTAGCCTAACGATAAGCAGCTTAGGGAGAGAGGAGTCTATTTGGCTGGCAGTTCCAGGTAATGGTCCGTTATGAAAGGGAAGTTAATGTGGAAACCTGGAGCAGGTCACTCATCCATGGGCAAGAGCAGACACACACACACACACACACACACACACACACACACACACACTCACACATACACATATATATATATACATCTTTCCTGCCTGTTTGTGCTCTGCTCAATTTCTCCACATTCATACTGGCCAGGACCCCTGTGTAGGGAATGGCACCTCCCATAATCGGTTGGGTCTTCCCACATGAATTTATAATCAAGACAATCCCTCACAGACATACCAATAGGCCAAGGTGTTCTAGTCAGTTCTTCAATTGAGGTTCTCTTTCCAAGTGGCTCTAGGTTGTGATGTGGGATGTCTTTCTGTATGCTGTGAATACTTTTAAATAAAGGAGCTGTCTTGACCTATGGCAGGCATCTTAGAAGTAGGTGGAGAAATCAGAGCATATATAGGGGAAGGAGGGCGGAGTCAAGGGAGACAGCATCCAGCCAACCAAGAATCAACATGTAAAATAACACAAGTAAGCCATGGGCCATGTGGCAGGACAGATAATGGAAATGGGTTGAGTTAAGATGCAGAGCTAGCTAGCAATATGCCTGAGCCATAGGCTGAACAGAATGTAATTAATATAAGCCTTTCTGTGATTATTTGGGGCTAAGAGAGGGTCCAAACCTCTGGGCTAAGCTGGAAAGGCCAGAAACTTGTTATTACAAGGGTATATCAAGTGGATGACAAAAATTAACCAACATAGTGACTAAGTCACTGTTTCTGTATTGGGACACATTAGTTTGTGTCTTAGGGCTTTTATTACTGTGAAGAGACACTATGACCATAGCAGCCCTTCAGGTGGCTGCTTATAGTTTCAGAGGTTCAGTCCATTATCATCACAGTGGGGAACATAGCGGCTGTGGTGCTGGCTACACCTTGACCAGAAGGAAACAGGAAGTCAACTGCTGTTACACTGAGGGAAGCTTGAGCAAAAGAGGCCTCAAAGCCCACCCCCACAGTAACACACTTCCTCCAACAAGCCCACACCTCCTAATAGTGCCACAGCCTTTGGGAGCCATTGTCTGTAGTGGGAAATCAGAAGTTATATATGTAAACAAGTTGTGGCAGAGTGTTGGAGCCGAGAGGGGCATGGTTAACAAAAATGAGCTTTAAAAGTATAATATTTAAATAAAAAAATAAAGTTATAGTGCACCAAAGCGTTTTTTAAAAAAGCTCTTTACCCACAATTGTCTTTCAAACCACTACAGTGGGTGAGACATTTGTATAAAAATATCTCATTTAAAAGCATTTATTGATCACATTTTAAACATTAAGCACTCTGGTGAAAAATTAAAGTCTGATAAATGCTGTGTTTGTGGTGATGGGGTGGTGAGCCTGATTTGTTCCTGTCCTGAGGATGCCCTCAGGCCTTAGCGTGGCAATCCCTATACCCAGTTTCCAATTGTTTGCAACCCTAGCTCTCTCAGCAGAGGTAGGGAGCTGCTGCTCTGCACACCCAGCTGGATCATGGATACCCCAGAAACTTCTCTCAGAGGGGAACAGGCTGAAGAGGATGTGTGCCCCAGCTCACTCCTTTCGTCAAGGACATAAGTAAACAGTTACGTGTTGTCCTTCCACTGTCCCAACACAATAACCAACAACAACCCATCTGTGTCACGTTATCTACATCTGTGGATATAAAACCACAATTCTCACTCAGGAGTATAAGAGATAGTGTATTCTAGAATAAAGATGAGTGACCATGGCCTTGGTCTAGGGAATTCAGATTCAGCTCATAGTAACTGAACAAAGAAAGCCACAAGTCACTTCCAACACACTGGTGGGAACATCAGTAGGCAGCTTACAGCAAAGCAGAGCATTTCTGCACAGGCCTCCAATGCTTCCTGACAGCATTCTTAGCCTTTTCGATGGTGGAAGCTAGGGGTCTGTTAAGTTGGTGCATTCCAATGTTCCCACCTGTTAGTCACAAGGACGTTAGGTCAGCTGCAGAGAGGGTGAAGAAACGGCCATGATTAGGGCTATAAATGATGGTCCAAGGAAAACTGCCCAAGGCTCTGGACCTGTGACACAATCATCCAAGTTGTGATGTGTAGTCATCTTGGCAGAGGGTTTGGTGGAATGTACCACTCTCCCAGAAACTCATTCACAGGCTCCTCCTGGTGTTCCCCCATTCATTGATCCTTCAATGAATTGGATCA
Organism: Sigmodon hispidus; assembly: GCA_004025045.1. Lineage (NCBI taxonomy): Eukaryota > Metazoa > Chordata > Mammalia > Rodentia > Cricetidae > Sigmodon > Sigmodon hispidus. Next base: position 13,661 of record PVIH01025812.1, on the reverse strand, counting down.
CTTTCAAAGTCTTCCCCAGATTTAGGATTCAATTCCACCACCCTCATAGAAACCCAAGGGAAATGCTAAAACAGTTTTACTATTTTTTATTTTCTTTTGTTTGACTGCTTGATTGTTTTGAGACAGGGTCTCACATAGCTGAGGATAGCCACAAACTGGCCATGTAGTCAAGGATGTAGTCAAGGATGCCCTTGACCTCCTGGTCCTCCTGCCTCTGCTGCCCAAGTGCTGGGTTTATTGGTGAGTATCAGCATAGCTGGCATGAAAAACTGGGATATTTTCTAATCTGTGGGAGTTTTCTCTGTGTCAGGAACTTCTATGCAAACTGCCTCTGCTTGTTTGAAATTCTCTTCCCACTGGTGTATTGATAGTGGTCACTTTGGAAGTAACTGGGTCATAGATGTTGCTAATGTGACCTCTGCCTTTTTAGAGTAGATCACCTTGGGCTGGAGATGTGGCCCAGCTGTCAAGAGCTCCAGCTGCTCTTGCAGAGGACTCAGCTTTGATTCCCAGCTGAGCACACGTAAATGTAATTGTTCTGAGCAGGGCATCATCTGTGCCCAAGAATGGAGTGGCCAGCCCTTCGCCCTGCTGCTTCAGGTCAACCCACATTTCTAGTGCGCTTGGTTCCTTCACAGATGAAGCTTGTTTCTCCCACCTGGGCTCCTTCGTGGGGAAGGTCACCCTACAGCGTTTACTTGGTCACTGTTTAAGACACGTTTTTTTCCTAGGTTGCAGAGGCTACTAGAACCACCACCAGGAACCTAACTCCCTTTGCCAGTGTTACCATGATCTCAGCCAGAGGGGTCCAGGACTGGGTGTGTTTTCTGTTCAGGAAGTGTTTCCCAGACTGATGTTAGAAGAGGGATTAAGAGCAGGCCTGGGCATGGGTGGCTGGTGACTGACCCCAGGTCACACGTTAGCACTGAGGAACTGGTCCATGAGAACATGTTCTGTGACATGGAGTAGAAGGACTCAGCAAACTCTAACACCTATGGTGTGGATGATCTGTGGGGGCTGGGGGGCAGGCGCCTCTCTTCCCTCTTGCTCGGTGAGAGTCCTTATCCCAGCCAAGATCTTCATCATCCGGCTGAGCTGAGAAATTCTAGAGGGACTGGCCTGGAAAGGGCCATCACGAACTCCCTGGAACTCAGCAGCCAGAGCTTGGGAGTGCCTGAGACACTCTCTGGCGCCACTTGGCGACCAGGAGCAGCAGTAGCCGTGGACAGGTAGGAAAGTCGTCCTGGGAAGAAATTCTTCCCCAATGGTTTGTTCAGCATAAAGTCAGGAGATGCACCCAGACTTCACACTTGTGTAAAAACAGACCCAGGACGCAAACTGAGATTGGATTCTGAGACACTGAGAGCCTAACTCCCCTCTCTACGCGTGGGAGCCCACTCAGGTCCGAAGGTGGTCCCAGAAAATACACCAGAATTACACTAGACACTCAAGCCTGTGAAGATTTTCTTGAAGGACCACTTGATCCCCAAAGCTCACTGAACACGGTCAGCTTCTCCCTTCCAGATAAATTGTTTCCCACCTAGGAGATGACACCTTGCCTGAAGAGCCTGGGAGGCGCTGGACAGGTGGGAAGTAAGTTCTTTAGATAAAAGGAAGATCCTTTACGAGGTACCCCGCCTGGGAAGGGCTATTCTCTTTACAGAGCCTTTCCCTTGCTTCAATCGGTGGTCGCTCCAGTGGCTGCCTTCTGGGCACGTGTCCTACCGGACTGCGGACTGCGTCAGCACTGGATAAACAGATGACTGGCTGAGCTCCGGGAGGGGCTATTTAAGAGGCAGCCGCCCTCCTGCCTGCCCTGAACTTGGCTGGACTGCAGCCTGCTCTGCTGGAAACGGCCAAGCCAGCTGATTCCCAATCAAAGGTAAGTCAGAATCTTCGTCTGGGCTGGCCGGTCCAAGAATCCTGAGCATGAAGAATAGTGGCGCGTAGCTTTCTTTGTACTCTTGCTGCATTGTCTATTTCCTGTGCTTTTGCCTCCTTTGACAGCTGGGAAGAATTCCTGAAGTCAAAAATAACGGAGCTGGATCTTAAAAGGTGTCTGGGTGGGTACTGCTGGGATACCTGTTTCTTAGGGTTCCCATGATGTTTGGATCACTTTGCAATTATTTAAATGAAAATACCAAGAGGTTTTAAGAAATACCCATCTTCTAAATGCTGCAGGAAAAAAAAAATAAGGCTTTGGGAATAGAAATACATAGTTCTGATGCAGGTCCCATCAGCTCAGTTCTCAAATGTGACGGGAGTTTGGCCATGACTCAGGACTGGACGCACATATCTGGGTTTTGTTTTGCATGGTGATTTCTTGTACGTTCTCATATGAACGCTCTATAAACACGGCTTGTATTTATGCTCCCATAAGGTGCTTCCCATTGTCATTCCGTTCATTTCTGTAGCGACAGTTTTTAATCTTCCTCATTTCTCTCCAGGAGTATCCTCCCACCCCATATCTCTGTCTCTGTCTCTGTCTCTGTCTCTGTCTCTGTCTCTGTCTCTGTCTCTGTCTCTCTCTCTCTCTCTCTCTCTCTCTCTCTCTCTCTCACACACACACACACACACACACACACACACACACACACAATGCTTTTTCTGGTTAGAAGAGAAATGAGCTACGAAGACCTCCTCTAACTTCAGGAGGCACTGCTTCTGAAAGGAGCAGAAAATCCGGTTTCTGCGGGATTACCGGGCCCTAAGTGTGGATAACAGGAAAGCCCGGCAGAAGTGTCCCGAAGCACGCAGTGGCCAGGGAGCATCTAGGGGCTGCGCTTGACTAGCTCTAGAGCACCAGCCAGCCTGGCGCAGCTGCAGACTCCGCGTTCGGCCTCGGCGGACTTCGGTGTGCGGGACTTGCGGCTAGAGCCCGCCGAAATCAGCCTTCGTTTCACACTGCTCACCTCCCGCTTCTCACAGCCATGAAGAGCGTGTGTCTGTGCGTGCTGATGGCAGTGCTGGCTGCAGGCGCCCTGACTCAGCCGGTGGCCCGGGCAGAACCCGCGGACTCCGTGGTGCAGCGAGCGGAGCAAGCACCCCGAAGACAGGTGAGGGCCGTGCTCAGGACCGAAGGCGAGACCAGAGCGCGCCTGGGCGCACTGCTAGCGCGATACATTCAGCAGGCCCGCAAAGGTAAGAATGTCCACTGTCCCTCACGCTGCTGCTCCAGGCTCCCAGCCCTGATCCCCAAAACATCTGCAGGGAGAAAGAAACAGGGAACACACAGGGAGCAGATTTTCACTTTCCTTCCATTAGGTCGGCTGGTGATAGGTGATGTTCACAGCACGCAAGAGGGGAGGTGGGCTTGCTTACCTTTCGGATAAGGGGAGCCAGCTAACCCTCTCTGAACTGATTTTGGCACACTGTTAGGGCTAAAATACAAAACCGTTTTAGGAAGTTTTTGGGTTTTTTTTTTTTTTTTCCCGAGTCCCCAGATCCTCTGCCCTATTCCCACTGCTGTATATGCAACAGGATTGGGGACCAACCAGACACTGATTCTTGGAACCCCTCTGGCAGAAAGTGGGTCAGGTAGATGCTGAGAAAGCCTAAGATCTGAGAAAAGCAGTTAGCAAGCACTGTGTACATCTCCTCCAGTGTGTAGAAAGAGCCAAGAGTCAGAGGGCCAGCAGCATTCAGAGCTCCCTTGGCTGCCCAGTCAAGATGGCCAAACAGGAAAAGCTGTATCTTACGTTTCTGTAGCTGTCAGAGAGGGGACACAATGCTGACCACAGCAGGACTTCTGAACGCTGGAAGGCTTTCCCCCACCAACCCTGTAGGGCGATCCAACAGCTTGCCAGTTGAGGGTACCTTTCCTGTTCCAGAATCTCTCATCTTCAAAGCGGCAATGGTGGCAGAGCCACACAGATCTGTTCCCAGCTCACGAGTCATGGCTAGCACCAAGACAGCTTTCATTTCTGAGTATCCACAGGGACGTGGACTGTGACCCACCTCTGGGTGAGCTGTGTTAAACTGGACCAGCAGAGCTAGATTAAAATGCAGGAGGTGGGATTCTTCTATTGAGCTCATTTACCCAACTGGTTCTGTCTGCTCTTGAACAGCCCAGCGTGTGGGGTTTGATTAGTGAGGAGAAACTGGAGCTTCCCTGAGTTTCCTAGAGCTCCACATGAAGACAAGATTGGGGGACTTCAGGGGAATCAAGAGAGTTCTTACTTTTCTTCCTGTTTAAGAACTCACCCCATGGCCATTCCTTTCTAAGTTGTTTTCCCACTAATTCAACAGATGAATGAAGGGAGAGGTATGAGAGACAGAGAGACAGAGAGAGAGAGACACACACAGAGATACATACATACATACATACATACATACATACATACATACATACATACCAGGGAATGAGAAAACCTGGGATGCCCTCCCCATTCCTTTGATTGCCTGTCACTCATATAGAACCTGCCCTCTGGAATGGACACTAGCAGATCCTTCTGAAGTATTCTAGATTTTTCACTGAGCTGTCAGTCCAGAACCTTTTTGCTTGGGTTTAGGAATGTTCCAAGCAGTTCTAGCAACAGAAAGCCTGGTTGCTGAATTATTACCTACAACCAACATGAGACTGTGGTTTTTCCAGTGTCATCTGGAAGCCCCTCTGTGCTTCCTTCCTAGTTCCTGTGTCTCCCGAGTCTGTTGGACCCACCTCGCCCAGAAAGGAGCAACCGTCATTTGGGAGTTTGTCTACATGCAGGGTCAGGGCTCAGTATAGAAGAGTGATGCTCACTGATTTGCAAATATAAACTCAGAATCAATATTGCCAATACTGAACAATTTCTTTGAATGTTTTATAAATGATTTTTTTATTCAACTCTAATGCACAATATTCTTAAAGATTCTAGACAAGATGCTTTTTGTGTGATTGGGCTTGATTTAGTTGGTAGACTAGCCTAGAATGCACACAATCCTGAGCTCAATTCTAGCACCACATAAAACTAGGTATGGTGGTGCACATCTGTAATTCTAGCACTCAGGAGGTAAAGATGGAGTTCAAGACTAGCCTCTGCTATACAGCAAGTTTGAGGCCAGCCTGGGCTATGTGAGATCTTGTATGATAAAAATAAGATCTAAAACAAAGTTTATCCTTAGGACTTGTCTGCAGTGTCCTTGGTGGTCCAGGAGAGAGTGTGTTCCCATGGGAGGTAGGGGAGGCATCAGTGGTCCAGGAGGAAGTGTGTTCCCATGGAAGCTGAGGGAGGCATCAGTGACACTAGCATCAGATGGTCCTCTGTGAGTCTCCTTCAGGCCTTAAAACCTGTCTGCACAGAGAACATCTCACTGGTGCTAAAGAAAGCAAGTAACATCTGCCCACAGGTTGGCAGGCACATCTAGGAATCAACGGAGTGACTCTATACAGGATTGACCTCTCCTAAAGTCTAGAGGCCATTTGGCTTCCCGGCTCACCTGTCTGCTCTGGGAATAAGTTCTAAGGAATCAGATCATTTATTTTAGTTCATGACTTGGTTCTAAGTCCATTTTCTGCATAGTGCTGGGATCGATGGAGGGTGATAATGGCACACCTCAAGACAGATCTGTGTTGGATGTGAGAGCTGATTCCTGGTCCAAACACAGCTCTAGTGACTGGCTGATTGCCCAGCCACTGACCAGACAGCTTGATAGAAGCCTGGTTTGTGCCCAGCCCTCACAATGGACACTAATCCCTGAGTGACCCAGAGGATGGGCTGTGCTTTCAAGTGATTGTGCAGAGAGGTACCAAGCAGTTAAACAGCAGGGCTTGTTCTGCACAGGTTAGGGCTGTCTACCCAAGGAATACAGAGTGGACTCTCAGTTCCCAATCTGGGGTCAGAGAGAGAAAACATGGGTTGCTATTCATTGTGGTAGTTTCTGCTTGAAGTTTAGCTAGTTAAATGTATTATACAGTAAGTCAGGGTAACTGCCTCTGTATGTCATTTATGTATTAATTATGCCATAACAGTGAGTCTCATTGTGGCATTAAATTCATTTGTAATACATTCAAATCACATTCGGCCACTGCCCTGGTTTGGCTTCCCCCTCCCTCCCAGTCTTCTTCCCAACCAATCCCTCTTCTACGTCTCTGATTTTTTCCCCCAGTGGCCCAACGGGTCTCATTAGGGCTGCTTACTGGAGCATGGGCTGTGCTAGCCCAGGGGCAGGAGCTGGCAGGGAAGCAGCCTGCCAACCACCCAAAGGTAGGAACCTGTGTCCCAGCTCAGTGGGAGCCACTGAGAGGTTTGACACTTCTCCATGGGGTCCCCCAGGACCCCTTCCTGCCCTTAGTCAGCACAGATGGTGCTATGCTGGTTACAAGTCCAGGAGGCCATCCTTTGTGGGCTGAGACCATGTCCTCATCAGCCTGCAGAAGAAAGAATCATGTCACCACATCCCTCCTTCTTTGCCCAGATCATACAGTTGCCACAAGCTGGACCCCATTGCAGGTTATGTCATTGTGTTTTAGTCAAGATGGCTGATTTGAGTTTCATCTTTTGTGACTTTTCATTCAATTTCTTTGAATGTTAGCAAGATGCCAGTATTTTAATCTGACAGGGTATATTTTTCTAATTATTATTTTTAAAAGACTATAGCTTTCATATTAACAATTTGTAAATAATATTTATGTATAAAGAGAACTTAATGTGTTTGGTTTTTTGCATTTATTTATGAGGGGCATGCCATGGTGTTCCTGTGGAGTTCAGAGGACAACGCTCAGGAGCCTGTTCTCTTTGTCCACTGTGTGAGTCCAGGGCTCAAACTCACAGTGTCAAGCTTAGTAAGAAGCATCTTTATCCACCAGGCTGTCTGACTGGTCCCTGTTCTAAAAAAGTATTTATTTACTTACTTATTTGTGTGTGTGGTGTGTGTGTGTGTGTGTGTGTGTGTGGTGTGTGTGTGTGGTGTGTGTGTGTGTTTGTGGTGTGCGTGTGCGTGTGTGTGTTTGTGGTGTGTGTGTGGTGTGTGTGTGGTGTATGTGTGTTTGTGGTGTGTGTGTGTGTGGTGTGCGCGTGCGTGCATGTGTGCAGCAGAACGCATGTGGGAGTCAGAGGACAACCAGGCGTTGCTTGTTCCTTACCTGTCACCTAGTTTTAGGTTTCAGGTGGGACACTTCGTACTCCATGCTGCCTGGCCCATGAGCTTCTGGGAATTTTCCTGCCTCTGCCTCCAATCTCAGCCTAGGACATGCATCAGTCTGTCCAACATGGATTCCAGGATCTGAACTTAGGTTGTCAGGTTTACACCACAAGTGATTTTGCCTGTTGAGCCATTCACCTCCCTGGTTCTTTGATTCCATTTCTTTTTTTTAAACTTTATTTATTATTTATTTATTTATTTGCCTTGGTGTTTGCCTGGAACTGGAACTACAGACAGTTGTTAGCTGCCATGTGGGTGCTGGGAATCGAACCCGGGTCCTCCGGAAGAGCAGACGGTGCTCTCAACCGCTGAGCCATCTCTCCAGCCCCTGATTCCATTTCTTAAAAACTTATTCTAGCATCACCGTGTCATAGTCTCAGAAAGCTCCCCAATGAGCTAAGCATACCGGGATGTTAATTCATGACATTTAGAAGTAGTAAATCCCAGGAAGGTCTTTGCGGGGCTTCTGATGAGGGTTACTTGCCCTATGAGATGCTATTTTGGGTAGGAAAACCCAGACAGCTCCCAGACTGAGCAAGGCAGAGAGAAGCAAACCCATGTGAGCATCTCCACAGACTGTTCTTTTCTGTTCCAGCAGCTATTAGATGCCTGTGAGGTGCTGGTGAGATGGCTGTCAGGGAGGACTTAACTTCAGGAGCACATCTCAGTTCAGTCCCCAAGAACCCCAGTGAAAAGACTGGGTGTGTGTGCAGTGTGCCCACGATCCCAGGGCTGCAGCTTGCTGGCCAGTCCGTCTAGCCCAGTCAGCGAGCTCCAAGTGCTGCAAGAGATTCCATCACAACAGATGAAGAAGAGACTGAGGAAAACACAGATGTCCTTATACATGTATACAAACACACATGAACATACACAGACACAGACAGACATACAGACACATACATCCTGGCTTTGCCCACTGCTTTAGTCATATTCTCAGACCAACAGCCCTTGTCTCTTTCTTCTCTTTTGCCCGCAGCTCCTTCCGGCCGCATGTCTGTTGTTAAGAGCCTGCAGAGCCTGGACCCCAGCCACAGGATAAGTGACCGAGACTATACAGGCTGGATGGATTTTGGCCGGCGCAGTGCCGAGGACTACGAATACCCATCCTAGAGAACCAGCTTCTCAGTCCTGCTTGGAGGAGGTGGGATGAGAAAATAATCACGCACACAACCCCCTGCCTCTGCTGTTTGACATTTTGAGTATCTATTTATTAAGTTCCCGATGTGAAATCTGTCTGTTATGAGTGTGCAATATAGCCACACACCTCAGCACTGCTGGAGGTTGGAAGGTAATGTGTTCCTCCATTGAGTCTCAGACCTAATGTTGCTATGCTATTAAAGAGATTTTCTTCTGCCCATACTCATTGTGTCCATCAAGGGTCCCCAGAGTGGACAAGAGGGGAAACTGGTACACGGTATCCACAGGTGAACCCTTGCCCTGGATGGTCCCAGAAAGGGCTTAGGACATGAATGCAGGGCATGAAGCTGGCCTCCCCACTGAATGCAACATGGCTTGTAGAAGGACCCTTGGGCTCAGCTCTAGGGCCTAGCCTTGGCCACACTGATCTCCGATTTCTTCTTACAGACTCTCTTACCCCAAGATTTCTTTAGAATTCTCTCAAATTTTAATAAGTTACAGGGCAGTAATCGCCCCCACATCCTGTCCTCTACAGACAAGGAGGTAAACCCTGAAAGGTGCGAGTGGCTGTCCCTGGTGCTCTAGCTGGTGAGTCCCAGACTTGCAGGCTGATGCACCTAAGTGAGCAGGATTCCATTACCCGGCACCCCTCGAACTATATAGAGAGTGTAAGGAATCATAGTAAACTGCACATTCTGACCCAGAAAATGAGGGTTCAAGTCCAAGTAGGCTCGTAGGTGAGCGTTGCTGGCCCCAGACTCTTCTTGGGCTTTCACTGAAGGAGCACAGAGCCGATGTCTTTGTCTTGGGCACTTTAGTTCTGTTCTTCCCCAAGTAGGAAGGGCACTGATAAACCAAAGAAGTGCTTCCATTAACAGCCAATTTGGCAGGGCTATCCTGGTTACTTATGGAAGCATGGGTAAGTCAGGCAGCTAAAACTCCATGGAAGAGTCTCCTCTCTCCCAGAAATGGTTTTCTACTTTTATAGCTGCAGGAAAGGCCTCTTGTGGGAGGGGCCTCTTGTGGGAGGGGCCTCTTGCGGGAAGGGCCTCATGGGTCTTGTTTCTCGAAAGGTAAGCCCCTCTGATCCCTTGAGGAGGGAAAGTTTACTCTAGAGGAAACAGTACACAACAGCCAATGACAGCATTCCCTTGGCCCTGTCACACTGCAGTCAGTCAGAGGGCATGTTGGGAAGACTCTTGTTTATTCTCTGTGGGCATCGGTAAAGGGACTTAGTTCACAGAGACTTCCAGAGATGATCAAGGAACTGCTGCCCACAGTGCAGCTTCCTAGACCTCCTGACCAAGGCCTCCAGGACAGGGTGGCACAGAAGGACAGACTCTGAAAGCAACATCGTCCAATCTGTGTCATGCCTCAGCAGGCCCAGCCCAGCCGACCATTACCCACTCAATGTTGCTATGGCAGAAAAGGAACACTTAGAAAGTCCTTCTGGTGACCTTGGGAGACATAGAACAATCTTTCACCTGAGCAGGTTAGAATTCAGTGTAAATTTAAGATCCTGAGTAGATAACACAGGACACTATCACCTCCTTGGTTCCCACCTTATTTACTCCCGACAGTCTGCTCCCAGTTCAAGGACCCAGGCCCTCAGGTGAATAGCCATGGTGGTATTGGCAGAAGGTGGCTGATTACATGGCATCTATAGACAGGAAGCAGAGAGAGATGAATTCTGCCATTCACCTTGCTTTTTCTCCTTTTTATTCAGCTCAGGGGTCTGGTCTGCAGGATGATGCCACCCACAATGAGGGTGAATCTCTCTCCTCAGTTAAATATTTCTAAGATCATCCTCAAGGACTTAGAGTTGGCTCTTCTAGGTGGTTCTAAATCTCATCAAATTGATAAAACCAGACACAGTATGTGCCAAAGGAAAGAATCTTAATCTCTCAGCCTTATTTCTAGATACATTCAATATTTTTTTCTGGCACCTTTAAATGATTGCTCATCCTAGAGGTAAATACAGTAGAAGGTCAAGCAAAGAGAGAACTGTGGCCTCACTAATTTCCCCTGGGCTCTAGGTTCTGCAAATTTTTATTATTGAATTGAAAAAGATTTGCTGTGTCTTTCTTCTTCTCTGAGCCAAATCATCTGCCCCAGATTCCTAGTCACTTCCTGGTCCCACTGGACAGAGCCTCCCTCTCCAGCAGCACCTCCACTCCACTCAGCTCCTGCCCCCCCATTAGACTCCCTGCTCTCTTCATTATGCCCCAAAACACTGACCTCAGTGCCACCTCAGGACTGATCTTCCCCCCGAAGCATGGCTGGACCTTCCAGTCTGTCAGTCCTACCTCGATGCTGATCATCCTCGATCTAAAACTCCCCCCATGCTTTCTTCTGTTTGGCTTCCTTCCGTCTCAGAATTGCACTGTGTGTTAACTGACTGTCTTGTCTCCTGGGATATCAGTCCCATAAGGGCAGGGCTTTTGTCTGTTTCACTTAATTTCCATCACTTACCATACTGTCTGGACTCAATAAATATTGGTATAATAGATTAGTCAGCAAAGAAAAATCTTCAAAATCTCTTCCACTAAGATAACAGTTTTAGAAGCAATTTCATCAGAAAACTAAAACACAGGAACATGATCAAGTCTTTCTGCAGGCACAGAAAGCTGAAAGGTAGGCTAGTTACACAGTTGATGTTATGCATGAGGGACGTCTACAGAGTGACAGAGTACCCCAAAGGACATCCCACCTCACCCCTCACACATCCAGCCTCCTCTCTTTGCTCCAGTCCCACACACAGAGATGACTCAGGAGTAAGGTTGCTCATAACCAAACCAGATGACATGAATTCCTCATCTAGGGCCTACATGGTGCACAGAGAGGCTTAACTCTCCTGGTTTGCTCACCACATACACTCTGGACCATGCGCATGCCCCCAACAAAATAAGCAAAGAGATTAATATTTTTCAATTGGCTTTTTAAAGCTCAAAGTCTCAACAATATCCAAGTAAGTAAATAAATACCTTGGTCTTCATCAGTGTATTAAAGATGTGGAAACCATCTGAATAGCTGCTGGCACTGGTCTGAAATCCTAGCTACTTGGGAGACTGAGGCAGGAGGATTGTGAGTTCAAGGCAACTTAACAAGACTGTGTCTCAAAATAAAAAGCAAAGAGAAAGTCAGAGGTGTAGCTAAGTGATAGAGTATTTGCCTAGCATGTGTAAGGCCCTGGGTTCCATCCTCAGCAACACACACAGACAACTACATAGACACATATACACCCACTCACAGACACATACACACACATTCACAGACATACACATACTCACACACACACATACACACATGTGCACATACACACACATACATTTGCCCATTCAATCACTTGAAAGTTCTTTAAGGGCCTTGAGAGTTCTGGCATCCCCAAAATGTGGCCTACAGCATCTACTGTTTGTATTTTCCAAGGAGAATTGAACATTTCAAGGTACTTTGTATGCTGGGGATATGGTATGTACCCTGAACAACATAAACATTACATTACAAGGCACTGAGTCTTGTTGACATCCTAGAATGTGTTGGAATTTTTGCTTTAGTGGGTGATCAGCTTGGTAGTCTCCCCGTTTCAACCCACCTTCCCTTGGCCTTTGCATCATTTTGTTTGCAAAGAATGAAAACTTTTCCCTGGGTCCTTCCTATCACACGCCCTGGTGACCAGCCAGGGACCTGGGGAGGTTTAATTCAAGACCACAGTCATCAGAGTCTTTGGTGAGGGAGTCGGTAAACATTGTGTACACATGAAAAATTATCTAGAAAAAGACATAAATGACAGTGATATTAATAAAAGAGGTTTGTAGGGCTTTAGGCAAGCTCATCTTTGGGTCTTTGCAGAGTGTATTACCTCATGAGAGTCATCCTGAATGTTGTGGTATCAGCATATGAACTGGGATTTCAGGCTGAAAATAAAAGGAAAAGACAAAGCCGGCAAGAGGCTCATTTCCTTCCCAGGTGCTTGATCCACCAAGATGAGAACCAGCAGCCTCTCACCCTCCTGGCTACTGCCACTGACCGCCACCACCACCCTCCCAGCCATGGCCATCCTCCCGGCCACCACCACCACTATCTCTTGACTATCAATAAAATACCTCCTGAAACAGCATCTTGTCAGGTATTTGGTCACAGCAATAAGAAAGGTGAATGTGGTGGCTTGGACAGCAATGCTCCCCCTAGGCTCCTGTATTCAAATGCTGTCACAAGGGAGTGGTACTATTATTAGGACTGTGGCTTGTTGGAGGAGGTGTGGCCTTTTCAGAGGAAGGTGTCATTAGGGTGCGTTTTGGAGTTTCAAAAGCTCCAGCCAGGCCCTCTTGTTGTTTTGCTCTTGGGGGGGCACCACCCAGATTCTAAATAGATACATACACAGAGGCTTATTATTACATATAAATACCTGGCCTTAGCTTGTTTCTAGCCAGCTTTCCTCAATATCCTGTCTACTTTTTGCCTCTGGGCTTATTTCCTTTGTCTTACTTCTGTGATCTGTCTCTCTTACTCTGTGTATGGCTGTGTGTGTGGCTGTGTGTGTGGTTGTGTGAGTGGCTGTGTGTGGCTGTGTGTGTGTGGTTGTGTGAGTGGCTGTGAGTGGCTCTGTGTGTCTGTGTGTGACTGTGTGTGTGGCTGTGTGTGGCTGTGTGTGTGGCTGTGAGTGGCTGTGTGTGGTTGTGTGTGTGGCTGTGTGTGACTGTGTGTGTGGCTGTGTGTGACTGTGTATGTGGCTGTGTGTGGCTGTGTGTGTGGTTGTGTGTGTGGCTAGGTGACTGCCCCTGATATTCTCCTCATTCTCTGACTACCTCTTTCTTTCTTTTTCTCCCAGATTTCTCCTTATTCTCTCTGCCTGCCAGCCCTGCCTATCCTTTCTCCTGCCTTGCTATTGGCCATTCAGCTCTTCATTAGACCAATCAGGTGTTTTACACAGACACAGCAACACAGCTTCACAGAGTTAAACAAATGCAACATAAACAAAAATAACATGCTTTAAAATAATATTCTATGGGGCTGGAGAGATGGCTCAGAGGTTAAGAGCACTGACTGATCTTCCTGAGTTCAATTCCCAGCAACCACATGGTGGCTCATAATCATCTATGATGACATCTGGTGCCCCTTTCGTGTACTGTATACATAATAAATAAATCTTTAATAATAATATTCTATAAGTCCAAAGTCTTTCTCCTTCCTGCTGCCTGCAAACCCAGCTGTGGAGCTCTCAGCCACCACATCTGCCTGTGTGCCACCCTGCAAGTGTACCACATGCCTGTGTGCCACCCTACCTGTGTGCCACCCTGCCTGTGTGCCACCCTGCGTGTGTACCACATGCCTGTGTGCCACCCTGCCTGTGTGCCACCCTGCGTGTGTACCACCCTGCTTGTGTGCCACCCTGTGTGTGTACC
>PVIH01025811.1:0-19895 GCA_004025045.1 Sigmodon hispidus | reverse complement strand
TTTTTTTTTTTTTTTTTTTTTTTTTTTTTTTTTTTTTTTTTTTTTTTTTTTTTTTTTTTTTTTTTTTTTTTTTTTTTTTTTTTTTTTTTTTTTTTTTTTTTTTTTTTTTTTTTTTTTTTTTTTTTTTTTTTTTTTTTTTTTTTTTTTTTTTTTTTTTTTTTTTTTTTTTTTTTTTTTTTTTTTTTTTTCCTGGAGTACTTCTGGGGATATTTGGACTGTTTAATTTCATTTGACAGTAGGCACAATTAGCAGTTCATAAAACACTATGCTTTGAAAAAGACTATCACAGGTATTGAACATTTAGTAACTTCGTTGTCAAAAGCTTGGACAATGTAGAAGATCTAATTTGCAAAATGGCCAAAGTAGTATGAAGACCTTTCTTGTCTGCCTTTTCCCCCCATTAAAAGCAGAAGGTATTAATCACCCCATTTCAATGGCAGCTGACTGAAGCTATTCACTGAGTAGGGCATTCTTGCTCATGTGGTCCCATGAATAACTCTCAAGGCTTTTATTATGGCTCTGAGTGGACTCTTAATAGCACAGTCATCCTTTAGTAGCTCTCATCCCCTTGGGCACCAGAAGGATTAAGGATAATGGCTGAAAGAAAGCATCATTGGTAAAAACAAAAGTTTTCACAGGAAAAAAAGAAAAAGTAGGACCAAAGTGGACACACTGGAGACAAGTCATGATTCATGGCCTGTGCTGTGTTCTGCCTTTTTCTCTCACTCAATACACTCTTTAGTTTTACTGATGGGTATGAAGCAAGCAACCCATTGCACTTCTCCTAGCAACCGATATCAGCCAGGGAAGAAGGCATGTCCTCTGCTCTAAGAGAAAAACAGAAGAATTTGGCTTCGTACAAAGCAGACACATGTTCTTTTGCATTTGATCCCCAATTGATTATCAAGAAGGATTCAGCAAATGCTAAATAATTTTGTTTTATGTGAATGTGAACAATCCAGTGAACTAAATATCAGCTGGTCGACTTGCTGTGTAGCTGGCCTTCCAACACCAGGGCAATCATTTGTTTGAATTCAGTTTTCATTTTTCAATATACTCTCTTGGTGATCTCTTCTATCTCAAAACATGCACCTTCCCTGACATATCTGTTCATTTCCTGGGTCATTGCAAATACAAAAATTATGCCTACTCTTGAAGCAGTCCATGTTTATAGAGCTTAGAATCAAATCCTGGCAGAAATCAGTCTACAAAAGCATTTGTCTCATTTTCCTAATTATGTGCTATATTCAGTCCCTAGTGTAAAATATTTAAAAGAGAAGTCCTTTAGAAAAGTTGCTCAAACTTGGAATTTAAACTCAATAATAAGGCATAAAACTGAGACCAACAAAATCCTAGAAAATATTCAAAATTTCTAACAGATAGCCTTCACAGCTATGAAAATCACACAGAAAAGTACAAAACCATATATGAACCTGGGAATTTTTATTCTAAAATTATAAGTGATCTGTCAAGACATGAGAAAGAGTAATCCTTAAACAACTGCCTGTGTTCTTATTTTATACCTGTGTCTTGACATTAAAAAAATGCTATGTTTACCCCCCATAAGTACGCATATGCTGTATGTGTTTTTTTTCCCCTGATTCTCTTATTTGACACTAAAATTTGACATCAGCCAGGTTTTCAAATCACAAAAATGCAAATGAAAACATGTGAGAGTGTACCTTATTTCAAGCTCACATATTTTCATGAGAGCCAGGAAGAACACTCCTGACATATTTGTTATCACATTTCTTTTTTTCTTTTTCTTTTTTTTTTTTTAATGATATTGTCACCAAACACACTGACCACCTCTTTAGGAAGAGAAGTCAAAAGACAGCTTTGGTATTTGGAACCACAGGGCTCATGCACAACCTGAATATTTTTGCATTGCTAGTTTTCAACTTGAAATGTTAGGTTGTAAAAGGAAATGCAAAGTGCCAGCCACATGCCTTTAATCTCAGCACTCATAAGGTTAGATGCAGGTGAATCTCTGTGATTTTGAGGCCAACATGAACTATAGAGTGGGTTTTAAGTCATCTATGATCTTGAGACTCTGGTTTTTTTTGATGTTTCCATTTTTTTTCCTTTTATTATGAATAAAGTCTCATTTTTTAGCCATGTATCCCCTTGTTCAAACTCCCTTCCCCCTCCCTCCCCTCCCAGTCACTCTCTCTTTCCCCCATCTCCATGTAACAATAAAAACAAAAGTACAGTGAGAAAAATCATTTTGGTACCTTCAAAGAAAATATTCTGTTTTTTTCAAATTCCATTTTGCGTGGAAAAAAAAAATGGCCATTAGTGTTACAGCACCTGCCCAGCTTGCCATGTTCTTCCCTTCCTCGCCTTCTCTTTGACAGAAAAGCATTTCTAACAAAGGTTGGGCTGAATGTCCAGTGTAGCAAAGGATGTCCTTGGGAGTCTAATATTCTTGTCTTTACCTCTTCAACAAGTATGTGCCACCATGCCCAGTTCATATTGGAAATCAAACCTGAGGTTCCATGCATGCTATACAAGCAATAGATCAACTGATATCCCCAGTACTGCCATTCCATGTTAAAGGGTTACATTCTATGTGGACATGGCTATATCCAGAACTTTGGAGGCCAGTGTATGAGGAAACACTCGGAATTGAAGCCCTGTCTGAACCACTTATTAAGATCTATCCTGATTGCACAAAATTATGAAACTCTTTTTGAAAAACAAAAGTATTAAGATGTTAAGTTGACAGTTTTCTCTTTTGTATACAGTTTTGCCTACAACTCATAACAAAAATGACCAAGATAAAATAGAACTTTGTAAAGAAAATTTCTTATTGTTGATATTTATGTCAATGTTTTAACACAAAGGCTATGTGTGTAACTATACGAAAGTGAAATGTCTTCTCTAATGGAGTGGATCAGCAATGCACTGCCTGCAGTCACTACTATACTGTTATATGGCAACATGTAGACATTCATATTAAAGTTTTCAAGAAAAAAGGTTTGCTGCTAAATTCATCTTAACTTACCTTCCATTTAAAGTAATTTTGAAAATCACATTTTAATTTTCACACAATCATATTGCACCATTTGCTAGTATTCAGGAACGTATATTATAAAGCTTTAACCTCTGATTATGATTTATAAAAAAAAATTACACATTTTAAAAGAATTATATCTCCCATTCTAAACTTCTCCTGTTTTCATGGTACATATGGACATGTTAATTAGTTCTAACCATGCCAGAACTTTTGGGCAAATCTCTTAAATTCCAGGTTGTTTTTAAGTTGGTGGTTGCTGTTGGAATTTGAATGCAATGTAATGGAATTGCTGAGTGATACCCCATGATTATTAGCTAATTTCAAAAGGTCTTGAGACCAAAAACAAGGGAAGAATATTACATGTAAATTGTAGCCACAGAAAGTTTTAAATGTCTGCTAAAACCACAGTGTGTTGGTTCTCAAGGTCAGGAGCTCCCACTGCTCTGCTTAATTCCAATTTAGAACTCAAGTTATTCATAAGGAAAGACAATATAAATTCAGTTATTAATAATGAGAGAAGTTGAAAGCAAATCACAGATTTGGAATATTTGCCCATTTTCCAAATGTAAAAATGCATCATTCCTTCCAAACCAAAACACAGGCATGGGATACTCATAGTCTGGGCAACAGAATACATAGTTTGGTAAGGTTACAGTTATGGAAATTATCCTGTCTAATTTTTGTTTCTTTAGAGACTTTCAGCTATAATGTACTCAGCCAGAAATAAATAAAAGCATCTAAAATAAAAGGAAGCCTTGGAGAACGGACAGTCGAAGCTCTTGGATTTTGTTGTGGTTGGTTTTGCTTCTGTTTGCTTTACAAGAATCCAAACAATAATAGATCAACTAGAGTGGTCCCTTCCTCAGTGGTAAGGATATTTTGTGTTATTTAGACCAACCTTTCTAACACACACAACCAGTTATTATGCAAATATACATAATGGATAATTGCAAAATGATAATAAAATCAACATTTCTACTGTCTGAAAGATAAGTGATTTAGAAAAAGAAATAATGGAAACTCAGTGTAGAAGCTATATTTATTTACAACTCAATGCATTTTTCTTACATAAAAAGTATCTCCATGGTAATTTTAAAAACCATAAACATAAGTAAAACTAAAAACAGTAGATAAAATATTAAAATATAAATGAAAATGAAAATACACATAAATCAAGCTAAAATATTATACCATCATATAATATTAGTTAAAAATATTGTTGATTGTAGGATGCCTCTCTTGTTCACCCAATTCTGTCATAACACTTGGGAATGCTAAACATTCTGTGATCAGCATATGATGCAATGGAAACACATGTCATAGCATGCCTGTCACAGTTGCAAAGGTGTGGTCACAGATGAGTCCACTTAGGCAACAAAAAAATTTTTGCAAGTTAACTGAAGAGTCATGCTAAGAAAAATCTTACAAAATTTATTGTGAATGTGTGTCTGCAATGCAGCCCCAAGCTAATGTTTGATAGCCAAAGTCTTTCTAGTTACTTTCTTGTTTATATAAGTCAGGGAATAATAATATAATAATAAATTATGACCAATTACATAATATATAACACTTTAAGAACTTATAAAATATAAGGCATCAATCATATCATTGTTCATATACTTTTATTTATATATCATTGTTAAATATATATTCATTTATTTTTCAGAATCTTTGATAGAGGTAGGTAGTGGCACACTCCTATAATCCCAGCACTTAGGAGGCAGGCAGAGGCAGATCTCTATGAGTTCAAGGCCTGCCTAGTCTACAAAGCAAGTTCCAGGACAGCTAGGGGTATAAAAAAACCTTGTGTTTTAAAAAAAAATACAAAAAAACAAAAAATCATTAGAATCATTAGGACAATCATGGAAAGCTCAAATTGTTTGCTAAAATTCAATAGTATTAATTTACTGCAATACACTTTCTACCTTTAGACAAATTACCTAGCAATTAAGTTTAAATCCTTGCCTCTCCTAATCAAACCTCTGCCCAACCTGTACCATTCCCATTTTTCTTTTTTTCCCTGAAATGTAGTTTCTTATTTTTCTCCCCAATAAAGACCTACATATTAAATGATCCATTTTTAGTGACATTTCTGAGATTATGCCAACTAAAAACATATCCTTCCTTCTGAGAGTTCACACAATCTGTTGGGTGTGTCTTCAAAATCCTATCATCAGACACTACTTTTCTTCCAGCTATTTGACTGACTTAGCAGACTCTTGTGTTTCTCAATGAGTCCAGCAATTGGCTTGCCTACAAATCAGCACCTTATGAGCATAGGTTGTATCAAGTGCTAATCATAATCTTACCAAGCTAGCTGTCTTATTGATATATGCATAAAACACCTGATCAAAATATTCTTGAATATCTAAAATTCAATTTGAATGCTATGTGGCAATGTTGACTATAACAAAGTACATATATTTTCTGAGCCTTGAGTATCCATGTGTACAAATACTAGGAAGAATATGCTGGAATTGCAGTTAGTCTTCCTCTTTCATTCTATCCTTCCATTATATACATTTCCTATTCTTTAGATGATACTAAGTGGCAAGTTTACTTGTGTCAACTAAATGTGTAAAAGTTCACACAGTAATTGCTGAGCACTTACAAAGTCAAAATTATAAGTAGAATTCAAAATTCAGACCACTGGAAATATAAGACCTTATTATAATGTAAAATAGTTTCACTTCAAATCTTCAAAACACAGCCCATATTGGCCATTCAATAATTTTGTTGAAATAAAATAGTATGGAGCTAATGCATTGCTGGTGAAAATGCAGTTAAGAGAAGTTCTTTGAAAAATAATATCTTAATTCCTTAAAAATGTTAAGAGTGAAGTGACTGCATGATCCAGCAATTTCACTGTAGGTTAAATAAAAGCACATTCATATACAAAAATCAACGCACATTATACAACCTGTATCTTTACCAAAAATAAGACAAAATATAACAGATAGAATATTATTAGAAATAAAGAACTGAAGTCCTAATATATGCTACAATATGGATGACTTGAAAATATTATGCTAAGGAAACTTTGTCATAAAATAAAAATATTACATAATGCCATGTTTGGTTGATATCCCTGGAAGGACTGCCCTTTTTTGGGAGGAAAGAGGGGAAGGAGTGGATCTGGAGAAGATCGGGTATAGGGGAAGGAGTGGAAGAGAAGAAGGAAGGGGGACTGAAGTAGGGATGTAATATATGTGAGGAAAATAAAAAACTAGATTAAAATGTAAAAAGAATTGAAAACAAATTCGTCATTAAATATGTTTGTGTGTCTGTCTGTGTAGTCAATATTTGCTTATTATTTTTTGAGACTTTTTATTTTTAAATAAAGTCTCATTTTTTATCCATGTATATCCCCTTGTTCAAATTCCCTTCCCCCTCCCAACCTTCCCAATCACTCTCTCCCCACCATCTCCTTATCTCCTCCCAAGCAAGGGCAAGAGGTCCCAAGGTCCCAAGGTGGCTTAGTTCAGCATCCACTCCAGGCAAATACACTTTCGTCATCCCAACATCAAGACTAAGTCAGGTGTTCCTCTGGAGGGAATGGGCTCCTGTCTTACTAGGCAGCCCAGGATGGTGTCAAATTGACAGGGACCCCTCTGTTCTGCCTCTTGAATACAAGGGTGAACCAACAGATCTTGGCTAAAACATATTTAACATGACTGTTTAAGTGCAAAATCGTAGATAACAATTCTATAGAGACAAATGGAGATGAGCACATTTCTGTGTTAGGAGAGGCAGGATAAAGGAACAAGGCAGAAAAGTTATTTTTAGGGTAAAAATCATTTTAGTATTAGATTCTAGTGAGGCTGTACAACTCTGAACTTACACCTAAAATCATCAAACATTGTGCTTTAATCGGAAATTTTATGGCATATGGTAATGCATCTTTATAAGCCTAATTAGGGAAAATACATGCAGTCCAAATTTAGAGAGAGTTTATTTCATCCTTTATCAAAGAATTGAAAATAAATTTTCCAGTTAAGATTTCTCTAAAACATTTTTTTAAATCTAGATTGAGTATTAAGGTATCTCGGAGGACTCGAGTTCCATTCCCAGCACCCACATGGCAGCTAACAACTGTCTGCAATTCCAAGATCTGACACCCTTACACATTTATACATGTAGGCAAAAGACAAAATCACATGAAAAAATAAAATAAAATATTTTTTAAAGAAAGGTATCTTAAAAGGTAAAGGCAGAAGGAAAGAGCTGACTCCCTCAGCTGTCTACTGATCTACTACACATGCACCTCTCTACACCTATGCTGTATTAAAATGTGTGTGCCCATCACACCTTCACACAAATTCACATATAATAAATAATAGTAAAATTTAAAATTTAAATCAGAGTTTAGAAAAGGATCTACTTCTTAAGTCCCCAATCAAAATCTCAATTTAACATCTATTGGTAACTAGTCCTTGGTCATGGCAACTGTTAAGTTATAGCAGAATAACTTGCATCATGGGTGATATTACTTTTTAACTTCTTTTAATAATCATTTACCATCACTACAGCATTATATATCTGGGAGCTAACTTTGGAATGTGCTTATTTAGTTTACATTTGTTCATAATGTTTTAATGATTTTGAAATATTGCCTAAATATAGACAAAAGTCTCAATTGTTGTTCTAGATGTCACGACATAAATAAGTGTCTCTGGAAAATGGTGGTGTATGAACTTTACTGGAATGTAAGTCAGTGCTATGTTAAGCAAGTTTAGCAGAATCCATATGGGAGGAAAAAAACAGAACTGTGGTAACCATTGTAGATAATACTCTTTGCTTCATAAAAGATATATTAGATCAAATGGTCAATTCAGTGTCTCTTGCTAAGCAGAAGCCTAACACTGAGTCACCAGAGATCATATTTCTTTTGTTAATATGCATATTTGGAAATTTTATTAGTCAATTTTTATAGTTTACAACACATACATATGTGTACACACACACCTTCATATTGTAAGTATTTTTGTGTTGGGACATGTTATAAAACTCAGCACTTCATAAGCACATTTTCATTTACTCAACAAATATTTGACTATGTACTGTCTTTCAATGCTCTAGGCAGTGGAAGCACACTGGTAAACATGACAGTCAAAGCTAAGTCCCTGGCATAAGGCTCAGTGCAGGAGTCTGGTGTCAAACAAACCAATGTCTGGTTATACTTATTTGACTTCTGGCAGAACAATGAATGTCTCCCTTGTAGAGGCACTAACTACTGATTTATTCCAAAGTGTATTCAAAAATATTTATTGGAAGGATATTCCTAGGCCCTAGAAAGTGCCAATGGTCTCCTATGAAGATGTAAGATAAATGTGTTTAGAGTCCAATATAATGAAGATGGTATCACCCTCCAGGGCAAAAGTCATAGAAGTTATCTTATTAGCCTTATAAAATATCAGGTCCCAATCTCAGAGTGCTTCACAATGAGTCTAAGCCACTATGTATGCTACATCTTTCTTGTCCCCTTCCTCAGGATTTTCAAGAACGAGGTAACAAAACAAAAATCACAAAAAAAAAAAACAAAAAAAAAACAAAAACCCTTGAAATCACAAAACTAACACAGTCTATCATCTGTGACTAGTGGACCTCCCATCTTTTGATGATCTTCTTATAAGTGTGCCACCCTTCAGGTTTTGTTTTCAGCCATGTTAAAAGATCAGCCCCTTTACATTTCCTAAAACACTGACAATTACACACACACACACACATTCTTCTGCAATTGGATGTGTGCTATATAAAGTATATTTTAAGACAAGTAGAGGGATAAACCAAAGAGTATTTCTAAAGATAAATTTTATATGAAGTATCCAGCAGCTATCATTTAAACCTTAAGTATCCCCTGAAGGTCCAAAAGGTGGCACACCTGGAATCTGATGAGAACTTCTGAAGGTGTGGTCCAATGTGAGGATGCTGGGTGATTTTTGAATGATTGTATAGTGGAGCCTCAGTACACTCTCTTTCTTATATATAACTCTCTGGTCATGATATGAGCAGTGTTGTTATTCTGTTTGTTATTCACATGAAGCTCTTCATTCTTACATGTTCAGAACATTGGGACCTACCAGCAAGGATGGAAACTGACAAAATTGTAAGCCAAAACATGCCTCTTCTCTTTATATCTTGATTATATCGGTTATTTATTTTAGTCATGGGTCCATGTTTCCAAAGAGATGACATTGGAATAATGAGATTATTAAATATATGAGAAACTTTACCTGTACTAAAATATGGATAGTGGCATTTTCTTAAGAGGAAATATCCAATTCAAAGGCCTCAAGTCAGCTAAATGACATACTCTAAAGTTTGGAATCTGGATTCTAGAAAGATCCTGAACCTCTGGAGGCTGATAGGTAGAAGGCAGTCTGAACTCACAGTCTTGTATCTCTTTGTACCAGCCCTGCTGGAAGCCTGAATGAAGAGCTACAGGAAAACACAGATCTCACTTACTTGTTTGTTAAAGGCTTAGGTATGGAGAACTAGGAAGAGAAATATGAAGGGATACTTAACAAAACTGATAAGGTAATATTAATGAAGCAGAATGAGTAATCATGGAAACTGGGTAGAATTTGATGTTAATTGATTTTTTTTCCAAATTAGAATACATTAAAATTGTTAATAAGATGTTGGATAGGTAAACATTTACAAAATTAGACCAAGTTTCAATTGTTTTATAAGAAGATCAATGTGAGTCAGGAGAACAAGTCAAAAATGGTTTATTGTGTTCTATGATGAAAAAGATGTAAATAATGATGTCATTTACTGAGATGGAAACAATTACAAAATGAGCATGTTCTATCTTGGGCTTGAGTTTGTCATAGTGTCAGTGGTTATTAAGCCAAAAATGCTACAGAGTCAGAGGTACCTGACAAGAATTGCTCTGGGCACTGGAGAAATGCCCGGTATAGACACATTAAGATAAATCCTCAATGATTCCCAATAACCCCATGAAATGATAAGACAGTATTAGAGCACAAATATAGATGAGATGAAAAATTCTAAGGGGTGGCTGAAATGAAGATGAAAACAGCAATGACTGAGGCCCAATGGCTTCATTGCTATTTTTGAACTTTAGGTAGGTATCTGGGGTGGGTATAGTACAGGCCACACATGGTGTTACATATCCATTTTGGCATAGCACCCTGCTAAAAGACTCAACAAAGAAGTTTGTAAAACTTTCTCCTCAAAAGACTATAAGCATCCAGCCATTCAATATTTTTAAAGAAAATTAATACCATGTCATATATTGATTGAGATAAACAGGTCTGTACCTGGAGAACTTGTAAAGGACATGACAATTCTGTTATTTAAAAATAATTATAGAAAATGATATTTTAAAGTTTCTATTTCTGCTTGAACTTATATTTGAAACTTCATTTTTTTCTAGGTTTAAAAAAATAAAGTATACATGCATGGCAAGTTTATTTAAAGTTATGTAGTTTACTTAAGGAAAAGTGAGAATGTGTAAACCAAAGTTACGTACAGCCAAGACCAACAACTATTACTTTCACACCTTTAAATGCTGATTTGATCAATTGTCATTTAATCAAGACTATCAACAGTTTTCTTTTATTCTTCAAATATCTCTAATTCCTTTCCAATGTCAAAAATAGAAAAGAAGAAGGAAGGAAGAGAGGAAGGAGCTAGGGAGCGAGGGAGGAAGGAAAGGAGAAGGGAGGCAAAGAGACAAAGAACTGAGAAGTGAGAAGCAGAGAAAGGAAGCAGAAGAAAAGAAAATGAGAGTTAGATGACCTCCTCCTCCTTTTTTTCATTATTGTTCAGAAATAAAATTGCTTATGGAAATTTATCTCTTACTTCTTGGACTTCATAAACAGATATTCCTAAACACAGACACACAGACACACACACACACACACACACACACTCACATACACACACTCTCACATATACCCCCTAGGGGAATAAAGACAGAGGGAGGAAGACACAGAGAGATGCCATCTCCCACTAAATATACATAGCCACATTTAAGCCTTTTCCTTACTTATCTACATTTTTACTGTCATAGATGCTATTTTACAACCTGCCCAAGAGTAAAATGACAGCTCTGGGAGGGGAGGCTGTGTGTATAATCATGACTTTTACTTTAAGATTTTCTTGTTTAATGTTCTAAGTAATCCTTTTGGTTTATGGTCCACATGTTGCATAGCATCAAAGGTTACTCAAACAAAGCCAATTCAAATGTGATATTACTGCTTAGCTACAAGAACAAATTTCAGGTTACTTATATGCAATTCAAGTTCTGAAATGGGCTACATATGGCTACAATAATGAGCCCATTACAGAAAGAAGCACTTTAGCAAAATGTATAATCCTATATGAGATTATGCATCTGCACTGTGCGCACACATTATCTTTATCTCCCTAAATACCACATGTGTCATTTCATTTAAGAATAGGTAAGGAGCAAAGAAGAGAAAATCATTATCATTGTAAAAACACCTTTCAGAAGATTTGTAAAAATATCAAATTGATATATGGGATGGGATTATAATTTAAAATTTTGCAGTCATTCAAATTATATCCCTATACCTGATTGAAAACCACTATTATTGAAAAACAGAATCTACTAAACAAGGGCTAAACTCATTACACATTCCATATTACAGGGAGCAAAACCTCCATATGGCTATTAATCTGTTTCAAATAAAAAAATATCTTCACAACAAAGATTTTTTTAAAAGTTCATCTGCAGTTCTCAACTAACTTAATATGAATTCTTTATGGCTTGCTATAGGGAAAAGATTCTAAAAAGTCATAAATAATATTAGCACATATTTTCTATGAGGAGGTAAAACTCTAACATTTTTTCATGCACTATAAAAATGCACATATAAATAACCCACCAAGCAAATTTTAATGCAAATCTATGTATCATTTGTCACTGAATAAAATTAATTTCTATGTTGAGCACAAGGATAGTCAGTATATCTTTGGAATGGTACAAGCTCCTCTAAATTTGAAATTCATGTGGAAAATAAGCCCATAGCTCCAAGAAGGACAAAAAGTAAATAAATAACACAGAATCCAGAAGGCCAGAGAGCTTAGAGACTGTGTATACCAGCATTCTCATTTGATATGTGAATGCAGGTTCCAAGCCTTCAAACAGCCTAGATGGCAGTATTGTCCACATCCCAAATTGTCAACAATCCCCATGGAAGGGCCGTCACCATTCTGAAGTACCCAAAGGCAAGGAATGTCAAATGTATGGCTATGTGTAAATTCAGTAAGACTGTCTATATTTGCTTTTGATTCTGACCCAATACACTTTACATATATGAAATATAACATAGCCTCTTCACGTTTAACTGTTGTACCTGTAGGCATTTTTCATTTTATTACTATGAACTCTCTCGAAGATGGTCCAGACACAAAAACTGCCACCTTATTTTATAATAATTAAAAAACAGAACAAAGCTTCTGAATGTGTCTTCAGTGTAAAATAGGGAGGAGGAGGGAGGGAGGAGGAAGGAGATAAGGGAGTGGGCATGCAAGAGAAAGATGGAAAGAAGAGAGAGAAGGATCAAAGAGATTGAAGGGGAACAGAGGGAGGGAAAACAGGAGAATAGAAACTATGTCACTGCTGCTGTTCTAACCCACTGCTTGATTGCATTTGTTCCGTACATCTCCAAACACCTTGGTACATTAATTGCATTCTGTAACACCAAGCTTTTCATATTTCCTCTGTCACTTCCACTGAACAATTTAAATGTATTCTTCCTGGAGACTCTGATTTTTTAAGTGGTGCTAATTCTATATTCAAATACATAGTTTATAATTACATTGCTATAGGAAATTCTTAATACAATATTCAAACAGAGTTGGAAAATATAAAGCTTTTTGTTAGGATGATATCATGTATAGTAAAAGTATACCTTTTAGAAATGATAATGCATAAATGATTGTACATATGATTATAGAAATTACCACAGTGTCACTCATTGTGATCAAATCCTATGCTACTACTACTTTGCAGGGAAAGAGAGAAACACAGGCACCCCCCCCCATCCCTATCACTTTGTGGGGAGTGAACTCATGTATTACATTCTGCAACTGAAAACAGGCATTTGATAGTAGGCAAACTCATGTGCACTGTCTTGTGTTTATAGAGTCTTGTATTCCTTTTGAGTCTGTACTTTGGTTCTGTACAGTAGCTTCCAGACACAAAGTTAGCTCCTACAGATGGGCAATACCAGGCAACGTCCCAAGTAATAAATTCAATGGAAAGTTTATGAAGCAACATGTTACCTTTACGTCTTAAGTATTTGGATTAATTTACCTCAGACTCTTTATAAGCACAATAATTAAAATTAGAAATGACTTCCATGTCAGTTGCTGGGATAGGAGTGAGTGGCTTTATCCCCTCTTTACAAACAACATTTGCCGTTGGTATAAAAATGAATGAATGTCCCTAGAAGCCAACACAGAACAAACCCATAATATGCTCACAATTATTAATCCTTCTCATTCAAACAGCCTCACGAGAATTTTGTAATAATTTCCCAAGAATCAGATATTCACTGATGATATCCCCGAAAACCAACTCTGAACAAAAGGAAAGCCAGAGGTAGAAAATTGTCTGCTTGACAGAGTGGTTCAGCCTAGAGGGAGACACCTACAGCACCTGTTCCAAGTTCCCATTGTGTTTGTCCACTGGGGACTCAGTGGAGGGCTCCCAGTTTGCAGCCAGCCCATAGTGGATAGTGCCTCCTTCCTGGAGCCTCGCCCAGTCCCACTTGTGATGGTTTTCTCTCTGTGATCTAAATCCTTCATTCTGATTTCATGCTGGGATAGCATTCACTGACACACAGGTGACACACTTTGAACTTTGAGATGCCCAGTCTCAAATCCCTGCTCATTGAATGCACCTGGAAGTTATCAGCTACTACAGTTCTGCAGCTGAATGCCTAAGCCAAAGTTTAGATACCAGAACAATTACCACACAGAGAGTGGCCACAACCACAATCGTGCTGTACTCTTTCAAGACATTGTCTTCAATAGTTATTCTTCTAAGCTGGGAGTCCAGCACTTACTGTAAAACTCCTCAATTAATTAATTACAATAACAACAATAGGTGACTATATTATGTTCCAGTAGCAGCAGGTAAGAAACAAAAGACTCAGAACGTCTGTCCCTGAACAGCTACTGCATGGCCAAACACACTCCCAACCACACTGACATTTTATTTAGAAGCCACAACAACCTCAGAAAGAAAGAGGGGTTTTGACTCACCATCAATCCGAATGCAGAGAGATCCAAAGAGCAATAATAGTGTAAACATCAGCGGACTCATTTTGACGTATGAAATAGGATCCAGGTTGTTTAAGAAACCAATCCCAGAGAGCAGAAGTACAAAAATAAGTATCAAAAAAAGAGGTAGGTCCGAAGTTTAGACTTTCCTAGAGATTAATTAAGGTCAAGAAGAGCAAAATGGCAACATCAGAAGCTGTTGGTGAAGAGTTCTGACACGGGACACGTTAGGTGCCATCCGAATGAACCCAAGGGACTCCAGAGCTGCTGTACTTCCACAGGCTGGCTTCCGAAATTCCCACAAATTCAGCCCAACTGGCGGGACTATTCACGTGCTTCTAGCCCTGTCTCCTTAGACTCCATTGCAATCCAAACACAAGTTCTTTCTTCAGAAGTCAAGAAGACGACGGGTGACAAAAAAGACCTAATTCCTAGAAAGTGTTCCACAAACTTGGTAACTCGCTGCAGAACAACCATTGGCCTGCCCACCGGGTTTCCTCTGCCCCCCCCGGTCTGCTTCTCCGTAGCAAGCAACACTTCGCAGAGTTTTGTTTTGTGTTGTTTTGTTTTCACTTAACTTCCATCCTAAGGATGTGTCAAAGCAGCACTTTGTGAGCCGGCCCTCTCCTCTGCAGCCTGGTCGTCTCCCTCGGAGTCTCTGGTTTCCAAAAGGAAGGAAAGGGGGAAGGCAGGACGGCTGGGGTGGAGAATGGGAACTCCTACGTGGTGAGGGAGCGAAGAGGGAGGCGAAGAGAGGAAGCAAGGGAAGAGGGAGGGGCTGGGCTGAGGCCGTGGCCACCCCCAGGGGCCGCCCCGGAGCGAGCTAGCAAGCGTCCAGCTGCTGCTGGCGAGCGCGGCTAGAATAGAGAGCCAGGGACCTGGGAGTCCCGAGGATGCTAACGCGTGGTCCAGCCTCCAGGAGCAGTCCAGCCTCCAGCCCCTTCCCGTACAGCCGCTGCTTCAGCAGCGGAGGCTGAGCTGCGTCTGCCTCCTCCAGCAGCTGCTAAGGGCTGGAAGGACTTGGAGGAGGGAAGGCAAAGAGGAAGGAGAGGAGGGGAGAAAAGAGCTGCTCCGAGTAGGTCCCCGAGAGGTGGGTGGAGGATGAGGGGATGCACCCAGATCTCCACCATCACCAGGTCACCCTCCCTTGCAAGAGGCGACAGCCTGCTCCTGCTTCTTTGAAGCAGAGGTAATCGGGCAAGCGATGAGTCTTAGGGGGGCACGGAAATGAACCAATGTGGAAAGCCGCTGCGGGCTAGGGAGGACTACAATTAGCCATCAACTCTTTTCCGTTCCAGGAGCCTCCCGGGTGTCCCCCTCCTTCCCTCCTCGGTGAGGGGTGAGGTGGGCTTCCAGCCTCCCGCTCCTCTCGCGGCCCGTTTAATGGGCAGGTAATTTTCTCGGTGAGTGATTTCATGGAAGCCCTTCCTAATTATTCATCGCTCCGTCTGCTGGAGCTGCACAAGAGCTTTTCTAGAAAAAGATGATCTTCCAGGACCCCGGGCACAGCCTCATTACCGGTTAAAATCACACACACACACACACACACACACACACACACACACACACACACACACACACACACCTCGTTTTAGTAGAAAGCAGAAGCTGGCCAACAGGGAGGGCAGATGAGGGGCTAAAACTTAAATACCTTTTGGAGGTTTTGTGTACTTACTTCCTATGTGGTTGTAAATGAACAAGGCAAAAAGAAGTGTGTGTGTGTGTGTGTGTGTGTGTGTGTGTGTGCGTGTGTGTGTGTGTGTGTGTGTGTGTGTGTGTTTGGGGATGGGGGTGGAGGATCTCTAACCTCTTTAAGCTTGTTTTAGCCAAGATCTATGGCTAGCAAAGGAATCCCCCAAGAGAGGGAGAGAGGGGAAGGGTTGGCATCCCGCTAATGTTGCTGGGTTGTCTTCTGACCTCCCAACAGTGAACATAATTCAGGACCTGGTGATAAAAGAGTTCTGCAGAAGACTCTAGGAACAGCAGAGGTCCAGGATCAAAGGACTTGGAGGAAGTGGTTTTCTAGGGCCTTCGCCCTCTCTCGCACCTCGAAAAGGAAATTAGGAAAGCAGGCTCTGATTTAAGAATGCCGATAACGCAACAGGGCTTTCAGAAGCTCAAGGGAAGAATTTCAGCCCAAACAAGACTTCTTCTTCTTTTTTTTTTTTTTTTTTTTTTTTTTTAGTTTCTTTCTTTGTTTTTTAAAAAGGTACACTCCAAGGAAAATCTCCACTAAGGGAAGGAAATAGGGAACGCCACTTTAAATCAGGCGGATGCCACTTTCTAAGGTGCCCTGGTGTGCCCGATGTGGCCAGGCCCACGTGTGTGATCACAGCCTCTCTGGTAGCTGTTTGATGCTTGTTCAGGTGACTGTAAAGCTTCTGACAGGAACTCACGCAGGTCCCTAAGCAGAGTGAGCCTCTGCTTGGTGTGTCTTTAGTTCCCCCTACTGGAAAATATTAGAAAAGATACTGTATTCGAGGCAGTTTGAGGAGCCTTTTGTTTGGTTGGATGTATTTTGTTCCCTCCCCTGAACTTAGTTTTCCTTTGCTTATAATGCCATTTTGTTTTCCCCCAAAATGGCCAACGACATTTAAGCAAGCAATTAGAGCGCCATTGCAGCAGGCTTGCTGATGATGGCACTAAAACTGTCCAAAAATGACTGAACTAAGTAATGCTTCTCATGAAGCTTCAAAGGTCATTTCAGCAGTTTTGAACTGCAGTTCTAAAGCATAAAGGGGGTGGGGTGGGGAAGTCCTTTAGAGTGCTTAAATTAATCACTTGAGTTCTTCAAGTATTGACTCCGAATTAGCACTGTATTTGGAGAAAACCATTAAGGTGAAACAAGTTTAATAATTCAATTCATCACCCCCTTCCCACCAAAAATAAATAAAACCAGGAGGGATAGATAACACTGTGGCCAAGGAAAATCGACAAATGCCCTGGCTCTTCAGGATGCTAGAAAATAGTTGATAATTCTATAAAACTTTCAACTTAGACTTTGGACTGTTTTAAGTTGAGAATTGAAAAAAACTTCTTGTTCTTCTAAACTAGAAACCCTCCTCCAATCCCAGCCAAACTATGTTGCTCATGAGTACAAAGCTTCTTTTCTCCAGCGAACATAATTTCTGTAATGAAACTGTGCAGGAATCCAAAGTTACTTAAATTAACAAGAATTTGAATTTTAAGAAAGATCAGGAAAATAAAAATATGGCACCTTCCATTTGGAAGTTTTCTTATGGCTTTTCATTTACCTACTTTTTATTTAACTACCAAGATCCTTTCTTTAAATAACATAAAACAAAACAAAAACAAAACAAAAAGCTCTCACTCAAGAGTAAGGAAAAGCCTGTTTGGGAACCAGAAAAAATAGGTTACTAAGCATCAACCCGAGGATTCATCCTGTCTTCTAGGGTAGAAATATATCCAGATGACAAGTGAGCCCCACAGAGGAGAGTTGTATTCAAGGATTTTATTTAATTGTCAGTTTTTGTCAATTATTAATATTCCACATTCACAGCTACATGACAAAAGTCACCAAACATGGTCAATTATTTTAGAGTGGTGCCATATTTGTGGGATTATTTCTACCAAGAAATGAAGTGTTTAGCCAAGTTATTTTGTATTAACTTTGTTTTTTTCAAAGATAGATTTGGAAGTGATTCCTAAAAGAATGCTTTGTCAGGATATCTTTGGATACGAGATATACCTAAAGAACACAGGAAACTATATGAATGTTATTTGAAGGAAAAATTGGAGTAATAACTAAAACTTGCATGCTAAATAAGCAAGAGTAAGACAGACTTAGAAATTCAATATGGATAATACCAAGGCTAAACAAATCCAAAGCATCACTTTCTACAAGATTTCACAAAATCTGAACAGGAAAGATCCCATTTCAGTTAAACTTGATATGCTTTTAGTGAACAACAACTATGATAAAATATATTATTTGCTCTAGTTTCTTTTCTTCCTATATAGGTTAAACAAAAATCTCTCAAACGTGAGACTTGTGGAAGAAATTGTAAATTCAGGTTTATCACAAGAAGGTGAAGGAGGAGAAAGAAGGGAGAAGAGGAGGAGGAAAAGAAAATAAAAAAGAACGTTTCATTTATCATTAACAAACCAGTTTTAAAGTCAAAGGCTATTCAGATGGATTTTTTTTCCAATGCAAAATTGCCTTAGCATACAATTTCCCCAAATCAAATTTGAACAAAATATATGGGTCATTACCTACGACAAGATACCAGGCAATTAAAATAATGTGTAAAACTCCTGAGCAGACAAGAATGATATGCTTACTCCTGCATTATTTTCTTTTATTATGCTCTTTCTCCAGAAAGATTCTGAGAAAAACATGTATAAGAAAATATTATTCTTCAAAAATAAATTGGAGATTTCTGATTAGAATCAATTCATTTTGAGATAGTCATTAGTACTTATCAATATGTAAGGGTTTCCTTTTATGTATACATATGCATCTGTATATAAATAGTATTTTGGCCCATTTCATAGAATTATTTAACAAGCTTCATTTGAGTAATTTAAAATATGAGTTGACTGAAATATAGCAATATTTTATCTCAAGATAATGTTTGCCACATAGTTTCAAGACATAATTCATTTTCACCAGAATTTAAAAAATTGGAAAACAATTTTGCACTTTGATTGAAGAAGAGGTTAGGAAGTGTTCAACACTTAGCAAAGATTTTTGAATAAATGAAATATAGCAGATAGCATATTTTGCAGAACTGATCTGTATGAATACTTTATAAAGAAAAATACCTCAGAAAGATATGAACATGTAGTGGAATAAACCGTGATTTCCATCAGGCTATCATTAGGAGCATAGCTACACATGTCTCTGTGTTGTTTATGTGGAGGATCTGCATGACCACATACAATAAGTATGTGTTTTCCCCAAGAACATGCATGTTCGTTCTAATGTGACACAGTTCACAACAGAGTCAGCATCAAAGATCCTTTGTTCTCCAGCATTGCAGTCAATGTTAGATGAAGATTTCTTTTACCATATGGCAGTAAATAGTAATGTTTTCTAGAGCTTCAGGAGTGAATATCTACATCCAAAGGAGTTCCTGGCATTGTACTTATATAAGTGTACTATTTCCAAGGTTCTCAGTTGTGTATAAGCATGAGTGTGTGTGTGTGTGTGTGTGTGTGTGTGTGTGAAGTTGTCATAGGAAGTTAGGAAACATTATTTGTTGCATTAAATAAGAACGCATGTGATCAGAAAAAAATTGGAGTTGAACAAGAAACAAGTGAACATACTGGTGCATATGATCTGTGTTTTTTGAAATCTCTGGGAGTAGTCAGTTCTCAAGGACCCATGACCTGCTACTGCCCAGCATCAGTACAAGGGAACTTCCCAGTATCCATTTTAGAAAGGATGCTATAACAAAGCTGTAAAACAAGAGTTTGTAAAAACTTCAAATTAGGGCTGGAGAGATGGCTCAGAGGTAGAGCACTGACTATTCTTCCCGAGGACCTGAGTTTGATACCCAGCATCCACATGGCAGCTAACAACTGTCTGTAATTCCACGATCTGACACCCTTTTTTTTTTTTTTTTTTTTT
>PVIH01025810.1:0-19895 GCA_004025045.1 Sigmodon hispidus | reverse complement strand
TAAGGATATACAGGGATGAAAAAAAATTCAGAGGGAAAGATGAACACAAAGAAAATATAGGTGTAGCAATCTTATTTGTATTTCTTCCCTTGATAAGCCATGCCTATCATTCTTATCCTCTGTATAGTTATTGTTAACTCTTCCACATTTTAAATTCTTTTTACTGTGTTTTTTTTTTGATAAATACAAAATAAAGAAGGAAGAAAAAAAATACTGGAATGACATATCAAGTTGTCCTCATGTACATATAACATGAAACCACACACAGACATACACACCAGCATGCATGAATACATGAGAGAGACATTATGTTCTGTCTGTTGGGTGGTGTTTCTCTCTTTGCTGGGCATCAGAACTCTGGACCCTCACCAGGCCAGCTTCACCCCCCACAGAACACCTCTGAGGCCTGTTCACCCAGAGGACAGCACTGAGCATTCTCAGGAGCAGGGGCACCTCCAGAAAGACTAGGAGCAGGAAGCAGATGCTGCTCAGCAGGGACCTGCAGGAAATGGAGGAGACATGAAGTAAGGTGTCACCTGGCATAGAGGTCTCAGCCTTCCTTGTGCCCATGTCCTTCAGTGGTCAGTTAACAACAAACATGACATTCAACTAGTATGGCCTCCCTGTAAGTCATGACCGGCCATGTACCTCTAGAAATGATTTGTAGCTGCTTCTGCTCTGTCACATAAATTAATACTCATGTTATAGTATTTGTGTTCCTTTATTATACCCCATGGGACTATGAGACACTGAATTGTATTGATCCCTTATTCCTTAATACCTTGTCATTGTCCATCCCCTACTCAAGGCTCCATTTCCCTCCTTGGCCCATCCTTGATTTCTCCTTTGGCCCAACGGGAGGTCATCCTTAGCTCATGAAAAGTATCTACAGCTGCAGCAACTCTGAGCCACAAGTCAGCATGGGCACGTTCCTGGATGATGGAAGAGCTTCCACTTGGCAGGCCATGCATGCATCAAATATCCTGGGATGTTTCCAGGACCAAGCTCTGTCCATGCTCCACACTCTCTTAGACTCTATACCTGTTGGAGACTGCTACCCACTGTCATCCCAAGGCTAACACTCCATCCATTTGCAAAACAAACTAACAAAAACACTTTCAAAGCACTTGGAGAAAAGCAAAATTTAAAATATAATCTTCAAGATAGCCCACAAGGTGGGAACATTGTGGAGTATACCTGTGTACTGTATAAATATGCTTTACACTGTGGATGGTTTTTTAAAAAAAAACTAAAGAGCCAGTAGCTAGGCAGTATTTGGGGGGCATAGAGACTCATGGGAAGGAGAGTGAACTAGGGGGGGTCATCATCCATATGCAAAAGAAGCAACATAGTAAGTACATATATGAGGTAATTGAGCCTCAGTGCCACATATAGATGAATAGAAATGGGTTAATGTAATTTATAAGAGCTAGCTAAAAACAAGCCTAAATTATCATCTGAGCACCAATAATTCATAATCAGTCTCTGTGTGGCTATTTGGGAGCACCTAGTAGAACAGGGTGGTTTGACAAAAACTTTGACCAACAAATAGCACCCAACTTAGGGCAAGGTCACTTATATCCACGTAAATCCTCAAAAAGCTTAAGAAA
Source organism: Sigmodon hispidus (assembly GCA_004025045.1). Classification (NCBI taxonomy): domain Eukaryota; kingdom Metazoa; phylum Chordata; class Mammalia; order Rodentia; family Cricetidae; genus Sigmodon; species Sigmodon hispidus. The sequence goes on along the minus strand of PVIH01025810.1, from coordinate 18,285 downwards.
ATATTCCAAACTCATAAAAGCAGAGTCAAACACTGCTTCCTAATCTTGCTGACTCTAATGTCGGCTGTGGTACAGAGGGGTGCCTCCTTGCTGCTGCCTGCCAGCTTGAGCCACCAGAGTGAGTCCCACGAGCACACCATGAACTAACATATGTTATAGTTAAGTCTTTCTCATACATACATAAATGATCACAGACACAATAAAGGCAGATCCAGAGAGAAAAAACCCTCTAAATTGGTTACAGTATGTTTAAAATTATACATAGGCTTGGGAGAGATAAAAGGAAGCGTATAGACAGTCATAGAAAAATAGTTTAAAAACAAGAAGTAAAGTGCTTAAAAATAAAGTAGCTCTTTCTCAGGTCCAGGCCTCTTGATCCCACTGTATCACCAAAATGCTGTTTTCTAACAAGCTGACTTTGGACAAGCTGGACATGAAAGGAAAGTGGGTCATAACAAGGGTGGACTTCAGTGTTCCCATGAAAACAACCAGGTAACAAATAACCAAAGAGGGGTGAGCAGATTCCGGCACCTGGACCACCCATCTGGAGAGTCGCTATATGGGACGAGGGTCAATCCCTAGAGTCTCATCTCAGGCTCTCCCTAGCAGACAGGACTAGGGTTTGGCTGTGACAAGCTCCTCCAGCCACACCTAAAAAAGGGGAACTTGCACATCCAGGCCCCGCCTACAGGGCAAACAGCAGCATCAGAGAAGGACTGAGGCTTTGAAATTCAGACCCCTATCCAGAGCAGATTCAGAGACTGAGCAGACCCCTTGCTCAGAGGAGACAGGAGACACACAAGCCCTCTTGCCACAACTGACTAGGAGCTGCCTAATCATGAACCACTGAAGCCATGGGCAGACACCAGTGCAAATAATATTATATACATATAATAATATAAAGAACAACAAGGCAACTCCAGAAGAAACTGGTGATTCTACAACTACAAGACCAGAACAAGATATTAAAAATTCCCTTAAAGAAATAGAAGAAAATACAAACAAACAATTGGAAGAGATGAACAAATCCTTGAAAGAAAACCAAGAAAAGATAAACCAGAAAATGAAAGAAACATGCCAGAAACTAAAAACTGAAATAGAAGCAATAAAAAAGGCATGAAATGAGGCAAAGATGGAAATAGAAAATCAAAAGAAAAGAGCTAGAGCTACAGATACAAGCATAATCAACAGAATCCAAGAGATGAAAGAGAGAATCTCTGAAGTGAAAGACTCAGTAGTGGAAATAGATACATCAGTCAAAGAAAATACTAAAACCAAAAAAGCCATAACATCAAGTGTTCAGGATATCTGGGACACAATGAAAAGATCTAACCTGAGAATAATAGGAATAGAAGAAGAAGAATACCAGCTCAAAGGCACAGATAATGTATTCAATAAAATCATATAAGAAAACTTTCCTAATTTAAAGAAGGAAATGCCTATAAAGATACAAGAAGCTTGCAGAACACCAAATAGATATGACCCCCCCTCAAAAAAGTCCACTCACCACATAATACTCAAGTCACAAAACATACAGAACAAAGAAAAAAATTTAAGAGCTGTAAAAGAAAAGGGCCAACTTACCTATAAAGGCAGACCCATCAGAATAACACCTGACTATTCAATGGAAATGATGAAAGCAAGAAGGGCTTGCACAAATGTTAAACAGACGCTAAAAGAGCATGACTGCCAACCTAGACTACTATACCCAGCAAAATTATCAACCACCATAGATGGAGTAAACAAGATATTTCATAAAAAAGTCAGACTAAAACAATACTAATCTACCAATTCGGCACTCCAGAAAGCATTAGAGGGAGACTCCAACTTAAGGATCCCAAATACACTCATGAAACCACAAACATTCAATAATCCCACAGAAAATAATTCCCAAAGAAAGGAAATATATACAAGCTACCACCAAAAATAGCAGGAAATATCAATCAGTGGTCACTAACGTCCCTTAATATCATTGGACTCAACTCACCTATAAAAAGACACACACTAACAAGATGAATACAAAAACAGAAGCCATCCTTCTACTGCATACAAGAAACACACCTCAACCACAAAGAGAGTCACAGGCTTAGAGTAAAGGATTGGGAAAAGATTTTCCAATCAAATGGTCCTAAGAAACAAGCTGGGGTTGCCATACTAATATCTAACAAAGTAGACTTTAAGCTAAAAGCAATTTAAAAACACCAAGATGGACATTACTTATTTATCACAGGAAAATTGGTCAGGAAGAGATTTCAATCCTAAGTATTTATGCCCCTAATATAAAGGCACCTAACTAAGTAAAAGAAACACTGCTGAAGTTCAAATCCCACATCAATTCTCACACCCTAATAGTGGAAGACTTCAATATCCCACTTTCACCCCTGGATAGGTCAACAAACAGAGAATCAATAGAGAAATAAGGAGTCTAACAGAGTGTATGATACAAATGTATTTAATAGATATTTACAGAAGCTTCCACCCAAATGCAAAGGAATATACATATTTCTCAGCACTACATAGAACTTTCTCTAAAATTACCACATAATTAGTCATAAAGCAAATATGAATAGATATAAAAAATCAAAATAATCCCTTGTATCATATCGGACCACCAGGACCTAAAATTAGAGTTCAACAATATCAAAAAAAAAAATAGAAAGCCTACCAGCTCATGGAAATTAAACATCACCCAGCTGTACTACCTTTGGGTCAAGGAAGAAATTAAGAAAGAAATCAAAGTCCTCCTAGAATTTAACGAAAATGAATCCACAATGTACCCAAATTTGTGGGACACAATGAACACTGTCTTAAGGGGAAAATTCATATCACTAGATGCCTATATGAAAAACCTAAAGAAATCCCACACTAGAGACCTAACAGCTCAGCTGAAAGCCTTAGAACAATTAGAAGCAAACTCACCTAGAAGGAGTAGATGGCAGGAAATAATCAAACTTAGAGCTGAAATCAATACAATTGAAACAAAAAGAACGATACAAAGAATCAATGAATCTAAGAGTTGGTTCTTTGAGAGAGTCAACAAGATAGATAAGTCCTTATCTAAACTAATCAAAAAGCAGAGAGAGAGAGAGTATCCAAATCAATAAAATCAGAAATGAAAAGGGGGACATAACAACAGACCCCCAGGAAATCCAGAGAAATATCAGGTCATACTTTGAAAATCTATACTCCACAAAAATGGAAAACCTAGAAGAAATGGACAGCTTTTTGGACAGGTAGCATGTACCAAAATTTAATGAAGACCAGATTAAATACCCAAACAGACCTATAATCCTTAAGAAAATTACTACCATTACACCGCAAACTATTTCACACAGTAGAAACTGAAGGAATATTGCCAAATTCCTTTTATGAGGCCACAATTACCCTAATACCCAAGTCACTCAAAGACACAACAAAGAAGGAGAACTACAGACCAATTTCCCTCATGAATATTGATGCTAAAATTCTCAACAAAATTTTGGCAAACCATATACAACAATATATAAAAAATATCATCCACCATGATCAAGTAGGCTTCATCCCAAAAATGCAGGAATGGTTCAACGTATGAAAGATCATAAATGTCATCCATCATATAAACAAATTGAAGGAAAAAAAACCCACATGATCATATACTTAGATGCTGAAAAAGCCTTTGACAAAATCCAACACTCCTTTATAATAAAAGTCCTGGAGAGATCAGGAATACAGAGAAAATACCTAAATATAATAAAGGCGATTTACAAGAAGCCAACAGTAAACATTAAACTAAATGGAGAAAAACTCAAAGCAATCCAACTAAAATCAGGAACTAGACAAGGATGTCCTCTCTCCCCTTATCTATTCAATATAGTTCTCAAAGTTCCAGCTAAAGCAATAAGAGAACAAAAGAAGATTAAGGGGATACAAATTGGGAAAGAAGAAGTGAAACTCTCTCTATTTGCAGATATGATTGTATACATAAGTGACACGCAGAATTCTAACAGGGAACTTCTACAGCTGGTCAACATCTTCAGCAATGTAGCAGGATACAAGATTAACTCAAAGAAATCAGTAGCCCTTCTATACACTAAAGATCAAAGGGCTGAAAAAGAAATAAAGGAAACATCACCCTTTATAATAGCTGCAAATAGCATTAAATACCTTGGAGTAACTATAACCAAAGAAGTAACAGATGTATTTGACAAAAATTTTAAGCCACTGAAGAAAGAAATTGAAGAGGATATGAAAAAATGGAAAGATCTCCCATGTTCCTGGGTAGGTAGGGTCAACATAGTGTAAATGACAATTCTACCAAAAGCTATCTACAGATTCAACACACTGCCCATCAAAATCCCAACACAATTTTTTACAGACCTTGAAAGAACAATACTCAATTTCATTTGGAATAATAGAAAAGCCAGGATTGCCAAAATAATTTTGCTCAACAAAAGAACCTCAAGAGGCATCACCATCCCTGACTTCAAGTTATACTATAGAGTTTCAGTAATAAAAACATCCTGGTACTGGCATAAAAACAGACTTGTGGATCAATGGAATAGAATTGAGGATCCAGACATTAACCCAAAAGCCTATGAACACCTGATCTTCGACAAAGAGGCCCAAAATATTCAATGGAAAATTATAGTATCTTTAACAAATGGTGTTGGCAAAGCTGAATGGTAGTGTGTAGAAAAATGCAAATAGATCCAAGCCTGTCACCCTGAACAAAAGTCTAATCAAAGTGGATCAAAGATCTCAACATAAACCCAGCAACTCTCAACTTCATAGAAAAGAAAGTGGGAAATACCCTCCAAAGAACTGGCACAGGCGACCTCTTCCTAAAAATAACACCAGTCGCACAGACACTAAGAATAACAATCAATAAGTGGGATCTCCTGAAACTGAGAAGCTTCTGTAAGGCCAAGGACACTGTCCATAGGACTAAAGGACAGCATACAGAATGGGAAAAGATTTTCACCAACCCTACAAGTGACAGAGGACTGATCTCTAAAATATATAAAAAAAAACTCAAGAAACTAGAGCCCAAAACCTTGAATAACCCAATCAAAAAATGTGGTTCAGAGCTAAAAAGGGAATTCTCAGCAGAAGAACTACGAAGGGCTGAAAGGCACTTGAAAAAATGCTCAACAACTTCTTCTTCTTCTTCTTCTTCTTCTTCTTCTTCTTCTTCTTCTTCTTCTTCTTCTTCTTCTTCTTCTTCTTCTTCTTCTTCTTCATCATCATCATCTTCTTTGAAGTTTGGTTTTTGTTTACTGCGACACACACATGAAATCGAGTATACAGTCCATGCAGCAGCACAGCCATTGGAGAGGACTTCCTGATGCTGGCCCCAGTGCAAAACAGTCCCAGCAACACCGCCTGCTTGCTGTCGCTGCCGCCACCACTGACACCTTCACCTGGGCCTGACTTGAAGAGGAGGATTGATTGCAACCTGACCCAAGTAAAAATAGATGAAGTGCTTTGTCTCGTGTGTGACGTAGCTGCCAAAGTTTCGGCCAGGATACAATGCCAGGTAGGGTTATATTTCTTGTCAAATTCCTTCTTGATATAGGCAGCAATGTCCTTCTCTATGTTGTATTTCTCCATGGCCTGTGTGGCGCAGTCAAGGGCATCCTGTTGCATGTCCTCAGACATGTCTGCGTTCTTGATCACTGCTTTCTGGTCAGACATCGTGACACGTCACGCAGGCGCACAGACCCCTGGGGAGCAGCGCTGGGCTGAAGCAGAACACAGGCAGGGGCGGTGTGCCCTGGGCTCGTTCTGCAACAGTAGCCACTGCCACCACGGAGTCCCCTTGCTCCCGCAGCCCCCGGCCGAGCGCTCGCTCTGCCGTCCGCTCCCCGAACTCTAGTGGGCCGCCCGCGCTCCGCCTCGCGCCACCCCGCAGCTCGCCTGAACCCGCTGACTCGCTGTCCGCTCTGCTCCATCCAGTGCTCAACTTCTTTAGCCATCAGAGAAATGAAAATCAAAACAACTTTGAAAAACCACCTGACACCTGTCAGAATGGCTAAGATAAAAGACACTGATGACAGCCTATGCTGGAGAGGTTGCAGAGCAAGGGGAACACTCCTCCATTGTTGGTGGGAGTGTAAGCTTGTTCAGCCACTTTGGAACGCAGGATGGTAGTTTCTCAGAAAATTGAGAATCAATCTCCCCAAGGATCCAGCAATACCACTTCTGGATGTATACCCTAAAGATGCACATTCGCACTCCAAAGGAGTGGCATTATTCACAATAGCAAGAACCTAGAAACAGTCTAGATGCCCTTCAACTGAAGAATGGATTAACAAACTGTGGTACATCTATACAATGGAGTACTATACTAGTCAGCAGTAAGAAAAAATTATATCCTAAAATTTGCAGGCAAATGGATGGATTTGGAGAATATCTTCCTGAGTGAGGTATCACAAACCCAAAAAGATAAGCAGGGGATGTACTCACTCATTCGTGGATTCTAAACAAAAAAGCTAAAAGCAAAGCATTCCAAGCTGCAAACCACAACCACTGAACAGCTTGGGATCTGAAACACCTTAGGCCAGCACCTTGGTTGCCACTCCCTCTAGAGGAACACCTGACTCAGTCTTGATGTTGAGGTGAGGAAATTGGATCTGCCAGGAGTGGATGCTGAACTAAGCCATATTGTGACCTTGGGACCTCCTACCTTTGCTGGGGAGGAGATGGGGAGATGGGGAGAAGAGAGAGTGACTGGAGAGGGTAGGAGGGGGAAGGGAGCTTGAACAAGGATATACACAGATAGAAAATGTGACTTTATTCATAATTAAAAAAACAAAAATGGATAAAGAAAATGTGATATATTTACAAAAAAATAAAAATAAAAAAAATAACCGAAGAATCAAGCCTGCTGTCCCAAGCATCAAATTCTGCTTGAAATTCAATGGAGCCAAGTCTGTTGTCCTTATGAGCCACATGGGCCAGCCTGATGGTGTCCCTATGCCTAACAAGTACTCCTTAGAACCAGTTGCTGCAGAACTCAAATCTCTGCTGGGCAAGGATGCTCTGTTCTGAAGGATTGTGTGGGCCCAGAAGTAGCGAATGCCTGTGCCAACCCAGCAGCTGGCACTGTCATCCTGCTGGCGAACCTTTGCTTTCATGTAGACGAGGAAGGGAAGGGCAAAGATGCTTCTTGGGAACAAGATTAAAGCTGAGCCAGCCAAAATTGATGCTTTCTGAGCCTCACTGTCCAAACTTGGGGATGTCTATGCTTTGGGGACTGCACACTGAGCCCACAGCTCCAAGTGAGATGTCTACTTTGCCAAAACTTTGGAGAGTCCTGAACGACCCTTCGTGGCCATCTTGGGAGGAGCTAAAGTTGCAGACAACATCTAGCTGTTCAATAACATGCTGGACAAAGTCAATGAGATGATCATTGGTGGCGGAATGGCTTTTACCTTCCTTAAGGTGCTTGACAACATGGAGATTGGCACTTCTCTGTATGGTGAAGAAGGGGCCAAGACTGTCAAAGATCTCATGGCCAACACTGAGAAAAATGGTGTGAAGATTACCTTGTCTGTTGACTTTGTCACTGCTGACAAATTTGATGAGAATGCCAAGACTGGCCAAGCTACTGTGGCCTCTGGTATACATGCTGGCTGGATGGGCTTGGACGGTGGTACCAAGAGCAGCAGGAAATATGCTGAGGCTGTGGCTCAAGCTAAGCAGACTGTTTGGGATGGACTTGCTGGGGTATTTGAATGGGAAGCTTTTGCCAGGGGAACCAAGTCCCTCATGGATGAGGTGGTAAAAGCCACTTCTAGGGGCTGCATCACTATCATGGGTGGTGGAAACACTGCCACTTGCTGTGCCAAATGGAATACAGAGGATAAAGTCAGCCATGTGTGCCCTGGGGGTCGGTGCCGGTCTAGAGCTCCTGAAAGGTAAAGTCCTTCCTGGTGTGCATGCTCTCAGCAATGTTTTGTATTTTCCTGCCCTTTGGTTCCTGTGTGCAGTCCCTAAGTCACCATAGTGTATTTTCTGCATCTCCATTGGGTGTTAGCGCAAGATTCAGCTAGTGGCCGAGATGCAGCACCAGGAACCCTTAAATGGTTGCACAGCATCTCAGTTCATCTTTACTGCATCAGGATTTGTCTACATTCTTCAAGATTCCATTTAAATTCCTTAGTGACTAAAACCATTGTGCATTCTGGAGTGCATCTATTTATATTCTGCCTGTAAATGAAAGTGAACTGTAAAGGCTTAGTTCTCTTTGAGTGGCCTCTGGTTAGCTTTGTCACTGTTCATAAATCGGCATGGAAATAAGATGAAATTCCAGCTGTAGGTTTGGAGAAGTTGATGATCTCTTAATAAAGATGTCCACCAGAAAAAAAAATAAATAAGTAAAAAAAAAAAAAGATGAAAAACACAAGTGATCCTGTATGTGATTGTGTTGCCCTTAATTTTCTGATTGCTGATGAAGAAGCAATAGCTGTTCAGAGACACTGATTAGGATAGGTGCTAGATTAAACCAACTTAAATATCTTGACTTCAAAATGGAAGTCAAAGGTATGTTGCTTTGGGAGAGAGGTTATGCTTTTACTTCAACAGGAAATGAGAGGCTGTGGATTTATTCCAACTTGATATGGATCAGGTTTGGTCAAGGAAAAGTCCTGAAAAATCCTGGCTACAGACATAAAGAAATAAACCTAAACAACTACAAAATGGATATTTTGCCTTATCAGACATGAAATAAAAATTATTTTCAACTAATTTGTGTACAATGCATCGTCTATAATTATATTAATACAGATATGTAAGTTACCTCTAAAAGTTTATGTATTTTCAGACCAGAGACCAATAAAAACAGATGGCACAAATAATTCAATGTCTCAGAGCACCTCTATTGCGTTTTAGCCAGAGTTCTGCATTCAGAACAGCTTGAAGGCTGCCGGCTAAGATGGTTCAGCCTCACAGACTACTCCAGCCAAGATATAACCATTATCCTAAATTTTCTTAGGATGCCCCAAAGACTCCAGTGCCCTCAGACAACAGGAAGCAGTCTAGAAAAACCAACACTCACATTACCAAAATGAGGGTTTATAGGTGTTTCTTATCATTTAAAGAGAGTGATTACAATTTGTTATTGGTCATATTCAGGGGGAAAAGCTAAACCAAAGAATTAAATTCAAAAATCTCTTTCTAAAGGAAAAAGGGAATATGGTATAGGAATGATATGGGAAAGGGGCATATTGTTGAATCTGCCTTAATCCAAAAAACAACTATTAATCTCAAAATACTTTATATTGGTATAAATTTTGGCTTATTGATACAAAAAGTTATTTAGCTATACTATATGTATGTTTCTACTTTTGTTTGGGATATTGTGCTTATGAAACTCATTTAAAATGTAATTACAAATGCAGGTTAATGGTCTATAATAATCAAACTTATAGTCATGTTAGGTATGTTTTCAAGGTTAGACAGATATGTTTAGATATATGATGGTCTTCAAATACTTCAAAAGCCTACAGATATGGCATTTGAGGTATTTAATAACCTAGGTTTTTATGAGAGTGAAATATGTCTGTTCCTGACAGAACCCATTTACTTCAAAAGAAGATGATGGGCGTCAAAGAACCCCTACTAGGGGTTTGCTTTCTTTATGGCAAAAAGCTAGTCCTCTGGGCACAGAAACTGCCCTTGCTTCAATTGCTGATAATATACTGTCCAAACTGGACCAGCAGGATGCAAAAAATAAAAGCAACTGCCAAACATTGTCAAAACAACATAGGACAATCTTTCAAAATGTCCTGCTTCTTGTAAAAATCTGTCAGTTATGCTAGGCATGTAGGCCAAAGTTAAATGCTCCAGTATAAATGCCAATTTAGTATTCAGATAAGTGACTTTTTAAAAAATATAAATATAGCCATATAATGCTTGGGATATACTTAGGCTAGAAATACACTGTTCCATGGATCCTAGGAGTCCTGGGCATCTTGAGTTTAATATGGAAGCCCTCCAAGGGTGAGAGGCCATAGGGACAGCTGAGTGAGAAAGAGCTGCTAGGGTCCAGCTCTGCTTACCAGCCGAGGGGGCTGGGTTGAGTCTCTCCTTGGTTTCCTCTGTTCTCCCTGTATGATGATGTGGACGTCAGGCCTTGGGTCATAGATGTCAGAACTTGGGCCGTGGTTGTCGTAATTGTAGTTGAAATTACTGTGGCTAAAGATACAAACTGAAAACAATTCATACCTCCTGAGGATAGTCCAGCTCAGTTACACCTAATCTTTTCCCACCAGGAATTAGATAGCTTGTTCTAGCCACCATCCAGAGCTTTGCCTTAGTTCTTTCTAAAGGATGATGATGTGTAGAGCAAATCATCTCCCCTTTAATACTCAGTTTCTTCATGGCTACTCATTACTGCTGGTGTATAGTATGCAGAAAACTTCAGCTTTGCATATGTAGGCTATTTTTTAAAATACTTACTTATATATTGATGGGTGTTTTCTTGCCCATATCTATGTGCATGATGGGAATGCAGTGAGTGTCCATGGAGGCCAGGAGAGGCCATCAGATCCCCTGGAACTTGAGTTGAAGATGGTTGTGAGCTGCCATGTAGATGCTGGGAACCAAACTCAGTCCTTTGAAAAAGCAGCCAGTGCTCTTGATCACTGAGCCATCTCTCCAGCTGCAATCTTGTATACATTTATTGTAGTTGTTTAAACAGACACAGATCTGATTCTTATTATTCTATCTTGCCCAGAAATGGGACTTCCATGGCTTCCTTTCTTTTATATTAAAGGAGTGGGTTTGGGGGGTGTCAGGATAGGAGTTTTATTCAGTGTAGAGTGTGTTTGAGTAGTACATATGAGGTTCTGAGTTCAGTTACCAGATCTGTTAAAATGAGAATATGCCAGGCACACATGTGGGAGTCGTCCCGCTGCACCTATCAAGTTCCTTGGCCATCCAAGCCAGCTTCAGTTTCAGGGAAGAACCCTGTCTCAAAAAACAAAGGTGGGGGTAGGGCATGGTGGTACATGCTTTATTCCAGCAGGCAGGCAGAGGCAGACAGAACTCTGTGAGTTCAAGGCCAGGCTGGTTTACATAAAGAGTTTCAGGGTAGCTGGAGTTACATAGTGAGACTCTGTGTCAAAAATAAAATAAAGGAATGCATGTACACATAAAGTCATACATATGAGCAGGTGAACTGAGCACAAAGTTTTCAAAGGAGGTACAAAGAGTCAACGTATGTATGGACAAATGTTCATTTCACTATGTGTCAGGGAGATAGATGTAAATGAAAATCACAGAGAGTCACCATCATCTCTCAGTCAGAATGACTATTTACTAAATAGGCAAAATATATCAATTATATATGTGCTTGTGGGACAGGGAAGTCTCACACACTGTGGGTTGAAATGCAAATTAGACAACATGGGAAAAAGTTCTTCAGAAAAGAATAGCACTTCCACATAATTCAGTAACCACACACAGGGGATGCAGCCTATGTTGGTTAGCTTTTTGTCTTCTTGACACCATAAAGAAAGAACATCAGTTGAGAAGATGCCTCCATTAGATTAGCCAGTATGCAAGTCTGGGGACATTGTCTTGATGTGGAAGGGTCTAGTCCTTCTGTGGTGGCATCATCCCTGGATCATAAGAGAACAGACTGAACAAGCCATGGGGAGCAAGCCAGTAAGCAGCACTCCTCCAGGGTCTCTGTCTCAGTTCCTGTCCTTCTTCAGCTCCATCTCTGACACCCTCCATGATGGACTGTGATCTGGACATGTAAGCCAAAGAAACCTTCTCCTCCCTCAGCTGTTCTTGGCCATGGTCTGTATCTCAGTGACAGCAAACGCACAGCCCAGAGAAGGAAGCGGGCATGCTGAAGTGACATCGTCCCATGTGTTCTTGGCCATGGTCTGTATCTCAGTGACAGCAAGCCCACAGCCCAGAGAAGGAAGCGGGCATGCTGAAGTGACATCTTCCCCTGTGTTTCCTATGGGATAATGCTCTTGTGCACTGTGAAGATTTGTTACCCGTATTGGTTTAATAAAATGCAGATTGGCCAGTAACCAGGTAGGAATTAGAGGCAGAGAAACTAGACTAGAATAATTTGGGGAAAAGGAAAGAGAAGCAGTCAACAACTAGACACAGAGAAAGCAAAATGAGAATGCTGCAGTGAGAAAAGCTACCAAGTCATGTGGCTCAAATAGATAAGAATTCTAGATTAATTTAAGTGTAAAAATCTAGATATTAATATGCTTGAGTTCCTAGCACAGCAATTACTATAATATTAAGCCTCTGAGTCAATTATTTTATAAGCAGCTGCAAGACATCAGATGGAAAAATTTGTCTTAACTGAGGGCCCAGGTGGGACAGACAAACTTCTGACTACAGTTTCCTGCAGCAGTATTCACAATAGTCACAGCATAGAATCAGTCTAAATGTGGATGGATGGATGGATAATGAAGTGTGCTACATTAATGCAATGGAATGGCATTTATAAAAGGATTGGATTCCATCATTTGCAGCCCACATATGTGATTGGAGGAAGTGTAATAAATCTGACATAGAGTGATGTTCTCACATTTTTATTTGTATGTGGAAGCTAGAAAGTTATTCTATGGGATTAGAAACATGGGCAGATGGACAGGGTAGTGAAGTGTTGCTACAGAAGCAGGAGAACCTGGGTTTGGATTCACAGAACACATGGAAAACATGTGTCTATAGCCCTAAGATCTGGGATGTCAGTGACAGGAGGAACCTTGGGGATCACTGGCCACATACACTAAGTCAGTGATCTCCAGGTTCAGTGGGAGAACTGTCTCAGCAAACAAGGCTGAAACTGATAAAGGTGCCCAATGCTAATCTCTGGCTTCTACATATATGTGTGCACTGACACATGTGTACCTGAGCACACATATTCACACATCAAACATTTATACATATATACACCTCACAGATTTTTTTTTCATAAAGAACAAAAGTAAATCTTAAAGACATAGTGAACAGAATTGTGGTTATCAGCCTGGGAATGGTGTAAAGAAAGAAAGGATATATAGAGAGAGTGTTTAGGATGTAGGGAATCATTTGATGAGAGTGAATCACACATGAGAAATATGGTTGACAATTCAACATTCCAAAAATGCCTCATAAAGAAGATTTCTAATAATTCTAGTCCAAAGAAATTTGAAATGCTTGTGATGGATGGCCAGCTACCCTGATCTGATGGTCATAATTTATAGACACACATGCGAATACCACATTGTTCCTATCACTTTCTTTTTGTGTAGACCAGGTTGGCCTTGAACTCACAGAAGTCTACCCACCTCTGCCTTCTGAGTGCTGGCATTAGGGCATGCACTACCACCCTGCCCATATAAGAATGTTTTACTGTGTCAATGAAAAATCAGAAGTTTAATCCAGCAACTGATGGAGGCAGAAGCAGAGATCCACAGCTAAGCACTAGTTTGAACTCCCAATCCAGATGAAGAGGGGGAGGAGAGAGTGTATAAGCAAAGGGGTCAAGGTCATGATGGGAAAACTCACAGACAGAGCTGACCCAAGCAATTGGGAGTTCACTGACTCTGAATTGACAGCTGGGAACCTACATGGAACTGAACTAGGCCCTCTGTGTGTGGATGACAGTCGAAAGTTGTGAGCAGTGTGTGGGTCTCTCTGACAGTGGAACAAGAATTTATTCCGAAGCCCATTCTCTACAGAGAAACGTCTTGCTCAGCCTTGATACCAAGGGGGGTAGAGAGTGGGAGAGATTGGCCCTGCCTCAACTGGATATGCCAGACTGCATTGACTCACCCTGGGAGTCCTTACTCTCTGAGGAGTGGACGGGGGATGGAGTGGGAGAAAGCTAGGGGAGGACTGGGAAGAGGAGAGGGAGGGGAAACAGTATGTTAAAACAGAAACTTTTAAATAAATAAAAACATTTTATATATGTACATATGCACCATATATATATATATATATATATATATATATATATATATATATAATCAGAATGTGACTGGAAGGAAGTGGTTGTGCAACACTCAGAGGGTGGAGACCAGAGGACCATAAGTTCAGGGTCATCCTAGGTTGTATAAGATCCTATCTCAAAGTGCCAAATATAAAACTATAAATATATTTTTCAACAAATTAGTTTGCCCATTCACTTATCTGCTTTTGTGGAGCAGCAGAATTGAGAAATACTGTGGAAGGTTTTTGCTTTTTTTTTAAATTTGGTTTGGGTTTTGTTTTTCCTGCAGCACCCATTGGATCTACCAGATGCCAAAGATTTGCCTTCTGTTTGGGGAGAAAGCAGTTGACGTATAAATTGGCCCTTCCTGTTTTCCCCAACCCTGTGTCCTGCTCCATCACTGACCCAGGGATGCTTTAAAGCCCCAGGTACTTACCTGGGAGGAAGAGGAGCAGAGCAGTGAACAGCCGCATGGTCCTGCCTCCTCTCCTGGCCTTGATAGTGACAGATGCCAACACCCTGCAAGAATTTAAAGCTCAGCTTGAATTTTCTCTAGGTCTTTCTCATTCATTTCCTTGACAACTTCTCCATTTTGTGTATTTTGAGAAAGAGGATGTCAGTCTTTGATAAGATCAAGACATCACACTGCAGTGCAGTACAGCTGGATGAACAGGGAACTTCCTCTGCTGGATAGATCCAATGCTAGATCTGAACTTGAAAGATGGGTGGGACTCCCAAGGGGAGATAACGATAGACAGGGCAGTAGAGACAGATCCAAACTACAGAATACAGCAAACCTCTCTGCTTACTGGAGATGTACATGAGTTTCAGGGCATCATGGGAGAAGAGAGCAACTAAAGGCAGAGTGGCTGCAGTAGCAAGGGAGCCCAGGCAGCCCAGGCGGAGCACAGGGTAGTGGGGTCGGGGGGACATTGCTGAATTCTCAGCCTGGGGCAGCACTGCCATGAACTTCAGAGCAGGCATTTCTCTGGCCAGGGACACCTGTGCAACAGCTACTAGAGCTACAGGTATTGGCTCAGAGAAAAAGGGAGAGTTTGGATTTGTGGTGAGGTCTCATGTAGACCTCAATCTGGCCTTGAACTTCTGATCCTACTTCCTCTACTACCAACGTGCTGGGATTACAGGCATTCACCACCATGCTTAGTGCTATGAGGGGCTGAAGGCTGAACACAAGGCTTCACACATGCTAGCCAGCACTTTACCCACGAAGCAAAAACCACGACCCCTTGTTTTGTTTGTATAAGACAGAGTTTTGCTGTGTCACTCAAGCTGGCTTCAAACTCTATCTCCAGTGTCAGCCTCCCAAGCTGTGGGAATCTGCAGTTGGTTTAAATCCAGAGGACCCATTTTAAGTGTCAATAGATACAGGTACACTATTCTATTAGTGGCAGGAAATTTTATGCAGACACACACATACATAGACAGAAAAGGGGAATGCCTATGGTGGGTAGGTACAGTGTATGTCTGGTATCCAATTAATGGTGGGAAATGTTATGCAGACACACACATACGTAAACAGACAAGGTGGGTAATCTTTATTGTCAACATGCCTGACTTTGAAATCACTCAGGAGAATACTCAGCAGATGTGTCTGCAAGGGTGTGCACAGAAAAGTTTAAATGAAGCCGGACAACCAACCATGAATGTAGGCAATTTTAAGAACCACACTGCCATCTACTGGCTGAAGCTGTCTCAGACCACCCAGACTCAAGGGGACTTTTAAAGAATTTGCAGCTAGGACATTAAACTGCTACAAAAAAGGGGGGAGGTCTGAATCTAGGACATCTCATTGCTTATCATAAGGAAAACTCCAGCTGAAGAGTGTGTTGAGCGTGTGAGCCCAGGTGCCAGCTGTGCACAGAACACTATGAAGCTTCCAAGCATCCTGCTCACCAGCCACCAGGGGTTGGAAAAGCCATGCTAGGCAAATAGCTTGTATCACAATCAGGTCTGAAGTGCATTAATGTGGGGAATGTAGCTCTAGAAATGTGATCACCAGATATCATGTAGTCTTGGAAGATGATGGCGTAGATCCTGAAGGACATGAGGATTGCAGACTATGAGCCAAGAGGTATAAATCAGACATTGGGCTTTGCCTTCTGATATGGGACCACAATTCTAGATGGTGCTAAAGTTTGTTTAAGTCATGCTAAGAAAGCTACTGTTGATGGAGATGATGTGCTATTGGGAATCCAGTCCGGTGTCAACTAGGCTTTCACTTCTCCTACCATGGGAGACTGTTTTTACTAGACATTGTAAGACGAAGAAATCAGAACCTTTTGCTGTTGATCAAGCCATGTTCGGGTCATTGCCACCTGACAGATTTTGCTTAACTTCCCTCAAACCATAGGATTAAGTCTTCACACAAAAGGTATCTATGGTAGAAAGAGTATCCGCTCCAGGGTGATGTGCTGGCTCATTTCCTAGCAGACCAAGTACTTACACACTAGGCATTCCAGCTCCAAATAAACTGTCTCAACTGAAGCAGGCACTCCAACATCCTTCATAGGGCAAAGGTTTACAGTGCAGATGCCTGCCTCTCAGTCCCCTGCTATAAAAAGCTTCAGTTCCTACTATGTCAACAATTCAGGATGTTCTAATTAATCCATCATTAATGGGATCAAAAAACATTTTATGACTACTAACATGGTATCACAAAATACAGCCAGTGAGTCAGCAAATGCACAGCAAAGAAAACTTGAAGACGATGGTGGTGATGATACTGATGACATAATTTGTAATCTAGCTGTGATGCATGTAACAGGAAGACTTGGTCTTGAATCCTTTGTACTGAAACTTAAAAAGCATGATAGATGTTTTAAAGTTGTGATTTAGAAAATGGTATCTGATAAGTGTACTTACTATGATTTTCAATAAAAATGTTCTAATAGTAAAAATAGTTTTAATAGTACTGGCAATGGTTTTTCATCGATCTTTATGCATAAAAATCAAAATTGTCATTTATTTAAAAAAAATGAACAACAAGACCTGAAGGTGTGACACTACACAGGCCCCAGTCACAAGACAGGCAGAAGAGCTGACTGTGCCCTGCTGACTGTTCCCACTTGTCCCCACAGCCCTATCTGTTCACCTCAGGTCAGTCCCCATGCCTGTTGGGACACCATATGGCCTCAGGCCTCCATCCACAGCTCTAAAATCCCATCCTCTAGTCGGAGGTCACAGACCAGCATCCGAGGTTCTGCATGGACTAACAGACACATTCTGTGTAAGCTCCACTGTGGGTGCTCTGTCCTTGGTCCAGACCATCTTTTAGTGGCTTCATCTCTCCCTGGGATCTAGGTAATGTCACAACCTTCCATTCAAATGAGTTTGATTACAGTTTTGTTTTACAACAAACAATAGCAATACTAAAAGATGAGTTTAACAGACACTGTTGAAACACTTGGGTATCTACAGGCTAGAAGATTAAATGCCCAGAACTGCCCCCCCCACACACACACATGATAAGGAAGAAATCCCAAATAAATCACAATTCATGAGTTCAAATGTTAAATAAAAAGCTCTTGGCTATCAGACTAACCAAAAAGCATCGAGCTCCAATTTAGGGAGAGACCCTGTCTTGTCGCGCGCCACCTCGCCAGCAAGGAACACGCAACACCGGATCCTTCCCTTTGCAGTTTATTCGGGCCTTTAATTATCTTATTGTCTCTCACTCACTCACTCACTCACTCACTCTCACTCTCAGACATATGACGAACGACCCCGGGGGGGGGGGGGGGAAGTCTGCTCGTGGCTAAATACCCTCTGGGCTTCCAATCCCAGTAAACCACGTAGACATTGCCCATAGGTCCCCAGGCGCCGGAAGCAAGCCACCATCCTCGCCTACAGCCAATAAGGAGTTGCTTACTCCCGAGAGCACTCACCTTCAGAACAGGTGGAAGGCGGAAACCAGCGCCACCTTTAGGGTGTGGTACAATGCAGCTCCCTACAGATCCCCCTTCTTTATTAAGAAAAAAAAAAAAAAGCAGGCAGAAGCAGAGGTCTAGTCTCTGAAGCACAAAAGGAACATGTACAGGTATCGCTCTAGGTGTCATCCACCCAGACAATCCCTGACCCGTCCGACACCCTTTTCACAGAGGCAGGTAGTTGGGTGTCAACCTGCATGCAACCAGATATACTCCTCATGAGTTCCCATAAGCCAGAGTACTCATGTGCAGTGCTAAGCCTCGCATCCTGCAAAACATTCTTAAGGCTTCTCCTTTAAGGAGGCCAAACAAACTTAGGGGGACTGACTGACTCCAATGGCTGAAAATGCTTGGACAACCGTGGCTGCATCACGACACTGAAGGAACCTAACATGGCAAATGCACCAC
>PVIH01025809.1:0-19899 GCA_004025045.1 Sigmodon hispidus | reverse complement strand
AATTGAGAATCAATCTCCCCAAGGACCCAGCAATACCACTTCTGGGTGTATACCCTAAAGAGGCACATTCACACTCCAAAGGTATTAGCTCAACTATGTTCATAGCAGCATTATTTGTAATAGCAAGAACCTGGAAACAACCTAGATGTCCCTCAACTGAAGAATGGATTAACAAACTGTGGTACATCTACACAATGGATTACTACTCAGCAGTAAGAAAAATGATATCCTAAAATTCGCAGGCAAATGGATGGATTTGGAGAATATCCTCCTGAGCGAAGTATCACAAACTCAGAGAGATAAGCAGGGGATGTACTCACTCACTAGTGGTCTCTAAACAAACAAACAGGGAAAAAAGCCAAACATGCCCAAGCAGCAAACCACAACCACTGAACAGCTTGGGATCAGAAACACCCTGGACTGACCCTTCAAATCCCAGTCCATCTATAGGAACACCTGACTCACTCTTGAGGGAGGGTGGACAAAACTGGATTTGGCCGGGAGTGAAGACTGATCCAAGCATTATTGGGCCAGTGTGACCATAGGACTTTCTGCTCCCTGCCCAGGGAGGGGATGGGGAGTTGCAGAGAAGAAAAATGATCAGATGTGGTGGGAGGGGGAAGAGACTTTCAATAAGGATATACAGGGATGGAAAAAAAATTCAGAGTGAAAGCTGAACACAAAGAAAATATATGTGTAGTAATCTTATTTGCATTTCCACCTTTGATAAGCCATGCTTATGATTATTATCCTCTGTGTAGTTATTGTTAACTCTTCGGCATTTTTAAATACTTTTTACTGTTTTTTTTTGATAAATACAAAATATAGAAGGAAAAAAAATAAATGTTTCTATACTTATGTCCCATAAATATTTTTTAAATGAAAAATTACTTGATGTTCATTTTATTAGTTACATCTTTATTGTAATAAACATTGTGTGAACAAAAAATTATAGGAAAAAGTGATTTATTGTAGTTTATGGATGGATAGTCTATCATTTTTGAAAGGCATAGCAACAGGCAGAGAATACAAGATGGACAGATGCAGGAAGCTGCTTCTTATATTCTCATCCATATATATGAAGCCTAGAAAAAAATAAGATGATGTAGAAGAGGACTATGAACTCAAAAAAGCATCTGCCAGTGATATACTTCCTGTAGCAAAGCATCATCTCTTCAGCAAAGAATATCATCAACTGAGAAAATATTAAATATATCAAATATTTTAAATATATCAGCCTAAAGAGAACATGTCTCACCATCATCACAGCAACTAATCATTGAATACTATTAATAACATAAAATTTATGATTGTAGTAAATTCAGAGTAAGAACATTTCTCAAAATTTAACAACTATTGTACTTAAAAATTCAATTAATTAAGAATTGAAGAGAATATAACAGAACATATAAAAACTCTAACACTAATAACATACATTAAAGAATAAATGTTTATAAATATTATATTTGTATTGATCATAATTTAAAATCACATTGAAAACATCCTAGATTAAGTATGTTAGTTTTTCATGAAAATAAAATAAATTATGTAATGCTAAAATTTTGCATTTCAGTATGTATATATTTTTTTTCCACATGAGAATATACATTTTATATTCATTCTCATATTGCTAGTAAACATTGTAGTAAAAAATTTAGCTCATGAAATAATGGAAAGAAAGATATAATAGGCCTATGAACTCAAAATCCAGGGCTGGAGAGATGACTCAGATGTTAAGAGCACTGACTGTTCTTCCAGAGGTTCTGAGTTCAACTCCCAGCAACCACATGGTGGCTCAAAACCATCTATGATGACATCTGGTACCCTCTTCTGTATACTGTATATGTAATAAATAAATTTAAAAAAACAAACTCAAAATTCAGAAATAAAGCTGTCTGTATCTATGTTATTTACTTATCTACATAGTAGTCTATAAAGAATATATAGTTTTTTTAAAGAATATAAGTATGTCCTATAAGTAATATACATTTATATTTTCTATTTTTGCTATAAGAACACTTAATATCTTAATAATATTTGTGATAGCCTACTTAAAAATAGGTGTGGGTAATAAAGGTAATGAAGTTTCAATAGCTTTGATTCATCCTTCTTATAGGAACTTCCATATACTTCTTAGTTAGGGTTGTTATTACTGTGATGAAACACCATGACCAAAAGCAACTTGTGAAAAGTGTTTATATGCATTAAACTTTTACATTATTGTTCATATTGAAGGAAGTCACGACATGAATAGAAGCAGGAAAGGAACCTGGAGGCAGGAGTAGATGTAAAAGGCCATGAAAGAGGGCTGCTCACTGACTTGCTTCTCATGGTTTACTCAGCATATTTTCTTATAAAATCCAGAACTGCTGACCTAGAGTGATGCCACCTACAATGTGCTGGGCCCTCACACATGAATTTCTAATTAAAAAATACTCTATAATTTGTGTAACATATCAGTCTTATACAGGTATTTTCTTTCAGATGATTATAGCTGTGTCAAATTGATATAAAACTAGCCAGCACAGTAATTTTGAGCTAAATCTTGACATCAAAATTATATATTATCTATTGTTTCTTAATTTACAATTTTATAATTATCCACAGTACCAATTTGTAGGTTACTTTAACCTATTCATTATAGTAGCTGGTAAAGTATCTCAGGAATATGTCATAGTGATATATTTTTTTTTAATGTTCTTGACTTTTCCTTCTGAATTCATACAATGCAAAGATAGCTCTAAACTGTGCAACCCAGGCAAGCAGAACAAAGTTTAGAGAAAAAAATTTTTCCCTGATCTAGTCTTTGGCTCTATCTACATGTATACTTAACTGAGATTTCCAGAAGGGGGAACATTAGCCTAACAATTCAAACATTGTTATAGTTAGTTTGGTTAGGGTGTCAGACTCACTACTGTAACTTTTATTTCTGATATATCTTGTTATTCCTAGTTTTTTTTTTTTATGTGAGGAACACATCACTGAACTGGAATTATTAAACATTTCCTCAGCTAGCAAACACAGAATATGTAGCAAAATCTGCATTTTACAACAAATGACTCTAGCTGGCTTGACTGTGTAACATAATCTGACACTTAACCAATTAAGAATTCAGCAGTTTAAAATACTAGCTAGGAGGGCTATTGATTTTTTTTGTATTTAATTTTTTACCCTGCAATATTGCTAAAGGTGTTTATCAACTATGGAGTTCCCTGGTAGAATTTTGGGGTTCAATTACATATACTATCATATCATCTGCAAGTAGAAATAGTTTGACTTCCTTTCCAATTTATATCTCCTTATATCTTTTTTTTCTTTTATAACCCTCCTACATATAAATGATAAAAGGGCTAAAAAAGAAATCAGGGAAATATCACCCTTTATAATGACTGCAAAGAGCAATAAATATCTTTGGGTAACTCTAAATAAAGAAGTGACAAACTTGTTTGACAAAAACTTTAAGTCACTGAAGAAAAAAATTGAAGAAGATATCAGAAAATGCTCCTCGATTGGTATAATCAACAAACTAAAAATGACAATCTTACCAAAAGCAATCTAAAGATTTAATGCAATCCACATCAAAATCCCAGCACAATATTTTTACAGAACTTGAAAGAACAATACTCAATTTTATTTGGAATAAGAGGAAAGCCAGGACTGCCAAAACAGTCCTGTTCAGGAGGCAACATCCCAGACTTCAAGCTATACTACTGAGCTACGCTAATAAAAATCAACCTGGTACTGGCATAAAAACAGACTTGTGAATCAAAGCTCCCAAACTTACTTTGCATAACTATGAACACCTGCCTTTTGACAAAAAGGCCAAAAATATACAATAGAATATGGACAGTATCTTCAACAAATGGTGTAGGCATAACTGGATATTAGTATGTAGGAGAATGCAAATAGATCTGTACCTATCACCTGCACAAAATGCAAATCTAAGTGGATCAAGCCTTCAACATAAACCCAGTTACTATGAGCCTGATAGAAAAAAAATGGGAAATACCCTTGAAAGCACTGGTATAGATGATCACGTTCTCAATATAACACCAGTAGCACAGACACTAAAAACAACAATCAATAAGTGGGACCTTCTTAAATTGAAAAGCTTTTATAAGGCAATGGACATGATCAACAAGACAGAAGGACAGCCTACCAAAGGGGAAAAGATCTTCACAAACATTACATCTGACAGAGGACTTATCTATAAAATAATAGAGAACTCAAAAACTCAAATAATCTAATTAAAAATTTGGGTTCAGAGCTAAAAAGGGAATTTTCAACAGAAGAATTACAAATGGCTGAAAGACACTTAAAGATCTTTAGCCATCAGATAAATGCAAGTCAATCAACTGTGAGATACCATCTTACACTTGTGAGAATGGCTAAGTTGAAATGCACACTTGACAGCCTATGCTGGAGGGGATATGGAGCAAGGGCAACACTCCTCCATTGGTGGTAGAAATGTAAATTTGTACAGCCACTTTGGAAAGCTGTATGGCAGTTCCTCAAAAAACTGGGAATTAATTTTCCCAATGATTCAGCAATACCACTATTGGGCATGTACTCAAAGGATGTGTATTTTTACTCCAAGAGACTTAGCTCAGTTATGTTCATAGCAGCATTATTCATAATAGCAAGAACCTGGGAACAGCCTAGATGCCTCAGAGCAATTGGTAATAGATAAACAAATTTTGGTACATTTACACATGGGATTACTACTCAGCAATAAAAAAAGACATCCTAACATTTGCAGGCAAATGAATGGATTTGGAGAGTTTCATTCTGAGTGAGGTAACACAGGCCCAGAAAGATAGACATTGTATGTACTCATTCATAAGTGGATTTTAGACATAAAGCTAAAAATATCCAGGCTGCAAACCACAACTCCTTAACAGTTTGGTAACATAAAGAACTTGTTTTGTTCATAGCAGCATTATTTGTAATAGCAAGGAACTGGAAACAACCTATATGCCCCTCAACTGAAGAATGGATTAATAAACTGTGGTACATCTACACAATGGAGTACTGCTGAGCAATAAGAAAAAAATAATATCCTAAGATTTGCAGGTAATGGATGGATATGGAGAATATCATTTTAAGTGAGGTATCACAATCTCAGAAAGAGAAGCAGAGGATGTACTCACTCATTAGTGGATTTTTAAAAAAAGAGAGGGAGAGAGATATTATTGTACACAAGAGCTCAAGGCTAGAACATAATAAAATAACAAAGTGCTTCACTTCTACATTGATGGCCTCTGACAGGGGTTTGGAGGGAGAAAGACTTGTTTTATGTAAAGATCTGGGTACAGGGAGTTTAATTATGCTCCAGTAAGCAAATGAGCAGCACAAATGGACATTTTTGTAAATGGGGAGATCATAAGAGTGGGCATGAATCTGTGAGGTCTGATAACTGAGTGTGATGGGGTGCATGATGTAAAAAATCACCAAATAATAAACAAACAAACAAACAAACAAACAAATTAATAAATTTTTAAAAAGGGCTTCAGAGAGACATCCAGGGTTTCCTCTGGGATGAGAAAATATAGAATATCTCCTGAGTAAATTGGGATCATAATGGGTAGTGATTAAGGGGAAGTGAAAATAAATTACAACGGAATGAGATGGTTGATTTCGAGAAGCAACAGAGAAGGAGAACAAAGAAATGGATATCTTGATAAAGGGAACCACTGTGGGGTTAGAAAGTAACCTGGTGCTAAGGAAACCTTCAAGAACCCACACGACATCCTGAGGTAGGATTCCAATCAATTGTGGGGAGGGTACTTAAATAGGACTTCCCCTATAATCAAATAAATGAACACCTTACTTGTTATTATATAATCTTCATCCAGCAATGGATAGAGGCAGATGCAGAGGTCCATAGATAAGCACCAGGTCAAGCTCTTGGTCTAGCTAAAGAGAGAGAAAGGAAAGTGGATATGGGCAAAGGATCATGAGGAGGAGACCCACAGAGGCAGCTGGCTAGAGCTATTGGGAGCTCACTGAATCAGGAGCATGGAGTATCTTTCCATTTTCTGATATCTTCCTTAATTTTTTCTTCAACAACTTAAAGTTCTTGCCATATACAGGTCTTTCACTTCTTTGGTTAGTGTTACCTGAAGATATTGAAGACTCGATATTGAAGACCCTTTGTAGCCATTGTAAAGGGTGATGCTTCCCTGATTTCTTTTTCAACCATTTTATCTTTTGTATACAGGAAGGCTATTGATATTTTTTAAGTTAGTCTTGTACCCTGTTACATTGCTGAATGTGTGTATCAGCTATAGAAAATCAGCACAAAATTTTGGAGTTCATTTATGTATACTATCATATCATCTGCAAATAGGAATAGTTTGACTTTGTCTTTTCCAATTTGTATCCCCTTAATCTCCTTTCATTCTCTTATTGATTTATTTAAGACTTGGGTAACTATATTGAATAGATATGGGGAGAGAGAACAGACGTCTTTGATTCTAATTTCAGTGAAATTCTTTTGAATTTCTCTCCATTTAGTTTGATGTTGGTTGACAGCTTGCTGTAATTTGCCTTCATTTTATTTAGGTCTTTTCCTGTAACCCTAATTCCTCTAGGGCATTTATGATGAAGGGGTGTTGAGTTTTGTCAAATGCTTTTTAAAAAAAGCATCTAAAGAGATATCATGTGTTTTGTGTTTTTTTTTCTCTCTCTTTCAGGTTGTTTATATGATGGATGCCACATACAGTTTTTTATTTATTCTTGGAAAAAATCTCATTTTTATCCATGTATCCTCTTATTGAAACTCTCTTCTATCTCTCAATCCCTCCCAATCACTCTCTTCTCCTCTTCTCCTTAACTCCTCCCCAGAAAGGGCAGGAGATACCAAGGTAGCTTAGTTCTGCATCCACTCCTGGCAAGTCTGAAATCCTCATTCAAATATCAACAATGGGTCAGGTGTTCCTCTGCAGGGAATGGGCTCCAAGGTGTCAGTTCAAGGTGTTTTAGAACCCAAGCTCTTCAGTGGTTGTGGTTTGCAGATGGGTGTGCATTGCTTTTTGTTTAAAGTCCACTAATGACTGAGTACATCCCAGGCATATCCTTCTGGGTTTGTGATACCTTACTCATGAGGATATTCTCCAAATTCATCCATTCACCTGCAAATTTTAGGATATCATTTCTTTCTTACTGTTGAGTAGTACTCCATTGTGTAGATGTAGCACATATTGTTAATCTATTCTTCATTTGAGGGACAGCTAGGATGTTTCTAGGTTCTTTAGATTACAAATAATGCTGCAATGATCATATTTGAGGTAATGCTTTTGAGAAGCAAATGTGCATCTTTAGGGTATATGCCAAGTAGTGTTATTAATGGATTCTTAGGGAGATTGAATCCCAGTTTTCTGAGAAACCACCATACTGCATTCCAGAGTGGCTGAACAAGCTTACACTCCCAACAACAATGGAGGAGTGTTCCTCTTGCTCCATGTCCTCTCCAGCATAGGTTGTCATCTGTGCCTTTAATCTTAGCCAATCTGACAGGTGTAAGGTAGTATCTCAAAGTTGTTTTCATTTGCATTTTTTTGATGGCTAAACATGTTGAGCACTTTTTCAAGTGCCTTTCAGCCATTTGTAATTCTGCAGAGAATTCCCTTTTTCATTCTGAACTCCATTTTTCAATTGAGTTATTTAGGGTTTTGGACTCCAGTTTCCTGAGTTCTCTACATATCTTAGAGATCAATACTCTGACACTTGTAAGTTTGGTAAAAATCTTTTCTCATTCTGTAGACTATTGTTTTGTCTTATTGACAGTGTCCTTGGCCTTATAGAAGGTTCTCAGTTTCAAGAGGCCCCACTTACTGATTATTGTTCTTAGGATCTATCTGTTCTACTGCTGTTATATTTTGAAAGTGGTCACCTGTGCCAATGCATTGGAGGATATTTACCACTTTCTTTTCTATCAAGTACAGTATAGCTGGGTTTATGTTGAGGTCTTTGATCCACTTGGATTTAAATTTTGTGCAAGGTGATAGGTTTGGATGTATTTTCATTTTTCTTCACATGACCATCCAGTTATGCCTACACCAGGTGAGGAGTATTGATATTAGCTTTTCTTTGAATATCTGGTAGAATTCTTCACTAAAAGCATCTGGGCCTGGGCTCTTTTTATTTGGGACACTTTTAATGACAGCTTCAATTTTCTTTGTAGTAATAGGTCTGTTTAGGTCTTTAACTTGAACTTGATTTAATTTTGGTAAGTGGTAACGTGTCCAGAAAGCTGTCCATTTCTTCTAGGTTTTCCATTTTTGTGGAGCAAAGAATTCAAAGTATGACCTTATCATTCTCTGGATTTCCTGGAATCTGTTGTTTTGTCCCCCTTTACATTTCTGATTTTGTTTATTTGTATACTCTCTCTTTGCTTTTGGTTAGTTTGGATAAGGGTTTATCTATCTTGTTGACCTTCTCAAAGAACCAACTCTTTTATTCATTGATTCTTTGTATTATCTTTTTGTTTCAATTGTATTGATTTCAGCTCTACATTTTATTATTCCTTATTGTCTTCTGTGATAACTGGGCAGCAAGGAGAATGCTTGCAGTTTTATTTCAATTTGATTTCTCTATGTCTTTTAAAGAACTTCTATTGTGTTTTTAGCAGTAAGGTGCTACCAAGATTTAATAGACAGTTTGGAAAAAAAAAGGGAATTGCTTATTACTTTGGCAGCCTCAGAGACCACTGTTATCAACTTTCATAAAGAGATAGTCTATCTCTGACATCCAGTGAATTTTTTGTAACTTCTATACTCTTTAGGATAAAAAGAGAAAAACAAAGACTCTCACAATTCATTCTAGATCCTCAAAACCTCTCCACAGATTCAAGTTTACATTTTATATTTTTCTTATATTTTCCCCTCTCAAAATAATATTACTTCATGCTTTCATTAGTCACAACAATCACCTCAGTTTATATTGCAGTCTATCCCAGCATGTAAATGATATTCCAAGAGTCATGCTGCTGTAGAAAACTGACTGTCCTTCTCCCAGCAACATTCTAATGCCAATATTTACTAAGCTAAGGTGGGGACTATTTTATCCAACCCACCCTCTCCATTCTTTTTTTGCTAGGCATGTATAAATCTAGCACATATTGTCAAAATCTCTGTGAATTTACATGTTCTTATGCCATTCTCTGTCTGGAAAACAGTTTTCTTGATGTCACCTACCTCCTCTGGCTCCTGAATTCTTTCAGGCCCTGTTCCACATAGATCTATGAGCCATGATGTGGACATTGTATATAGCTATCCCATTTAGAGCTACAAAGCCTGAAGTTTATTAATTTCTACATGTTGATGACCACGTATGGGTTTTTTTTGTGTTAATTGACATCTGTTGCAAAAGAAAGCTTCTCTGATAAAAGTTGAGTGATGCACTGATCTGTAATTATTGTGACACTTTCTTAATTATTTTATTTCTACACTCATTTAACAGAATAATAAAAGTGGGTTTTTCTTTTTTTTTTCTTTTATTATTATTATTATTAACAAAGAAGTCACACTTTCTAACCTTGTATATCTTTATTCAAGGTCCCTTCACCCTCCCACCACATCAGGTCATTCTTTCTTCTCCACAAATCCCCATCCTATCCCTGGGCAGGCTGCAAATTCTAATTAAAGAGTGGCTGATTAATCCCTTAATATTCATGTCACTATTTTTACTTTTTCAATGGGCACATATTGCCAAGCAGGTACTTATTTCAGTTCAAATGGTTCATGAGTGAAAATGAAGATTTTTTTTCCCTCTGGTAGAGTTCACAGTACCTTTCACTATTAAGAGTGCTAGAAAGTGGGAATAAAACTTCCAGTTGACTACCAACTATATTTATCCAAGTTCTATGACTAAAATACATCATGGTTTTCTTATCTCATTATTTTGCATTGTACAGTTACTGGCATACAGTGAATGTTCTGAGAACAGATTTTTTAGTGAAGACATAAAAATCATACTTCTGTTGCTTTATTTTTGTTTTCTTGTTTTTAAAACTTGTGCAAATATAGTAACTACATATTTTCACTTCCATAAGATTCACTTCTTATTTCATAGTATAGTGTTACCTTTTGTCTTTTTACATTATAATTTTTAACAATGATTCTTCAAAATCACAAACAATATACATGGGTATTATTAAGAAGCTAGCTAATGTTAATGAGGTTAGGAATTTCTTCAGAATGTTTTATCAACTCAATTATTTATTTATTTCTAAACTAAGCATTTAAAATTAAATGATATTGCATTGATATATATAATAAAATCAATATTATATAAACTTTGTTACATTTCTTGCAGTGATTCTTAACCTATTGCTGTGACCCTTTAATACAGTTCAGTTCCTCATGTTGTACTGATTCCAACTACAAAATTATTTTACTGCTACTTCATAACTATAATTTTGGTATGGTAATGAATTGTAATGTAAATATCTGATATGCAGGATATCTGATAAGTAACCTGTGACTCTCAAAGAGATTGTGACCTATAAGTTGAGAATCACTGGCTTAGACACACACACATACACACACATATGAATGTATAATTATATGATATATAATGCCATATAATTGAATAATTATCCAGTCTGGAAGACTGAGACTATAGTGTTATTTCACTCAGAGTTATTTGTGGTTAATGAATGAAAAAAAACCTAGAATATTGAAAAGCAAGATGATAATTTAAAAATATACTAGGAGATTCTAGGTAAGTGTTTTCCACTAGCCACATCCATTTAAGTATTTCAAAATCTCTTTCTTTCTTTCTTTCTTTCTTTCTTTCTTTCTTTCTTTCTTTCTTTCTTTCCTTATTCCTTCCTTCCTTTCTTTCTTTCCTTTCTTCTTCTCCCTCTTCCTCTTTCTTCTCTCTTTCTTTCCTTTCTTTCTCCCTCCCTACTTTGTCTTTCCTTTCCTATATAGTTCTGGCTGTCCTGAAACTCACTCTGTAGATGAGGCTAGCCTTGAACTTAGAAATCTACCTAACATCTCAGGAGTACTGAGTTTAAACATATGTACTACCACCACCATTCTGGACTGTTGATGATCGTGTAATTTTCACAATCATTCCACAATTAGGATATCACCGTGCCTCAGGAGCAGTCAAGGAGAATGTAACTCAAGGAAGGTCTCATCAAAAGGAAGTAGCCCACCTAAATTCAGACATGCCTGTTGATGTCTTCTGAGTATGCACAAGCATGCCCACATGTTTTCCCCATTTTCATTCTCAAATGTATGGGAGATACACAGGATTTACTGGTTGAAGGAAGGTTTTATAATCTAAGATTGATAAAAATAAGCTAGGGCAACTTATTTAAATGACCCCACTGCATTGTACCTCTCAGTTCTTGTCAATTAACATGAACATAATGCCATTTTTGCTTAATGTGAGTTTTTGTGATACTGAAGAGTGAACAAAGGGTGACATGATTGCTATTCAAGTAGTTTATCACTGGGCTATAGCCAAGCTCATTAATAGTACAATTTATGATGACAACTTCAAGATGTATTCAAATATTTTATATTTATAGCGAATTTATCTCCTTGGATGGAGTTGGTGTTCAGACATTAACAATTAAATAGTAATCAAAATGAAGGAAAACAGTTTTGTAGCTGAAAAGTATAGGTCAAAAGAAAACAAAAACAAATTACACTACTTTTCACTGAAAGGAAAAAGGCAAATTATAATCATTTTTTATATAACCACCTTATTCAAATGTATCATTATGGAAAACACTAACAATTGGCTAAAATTAGCAACTCTTTTTTTATTAACAATAAAACCCTGATTTGGAGGAAGATAATATTGTCCTGGCATTTAGAGCTTATTATAAAGACAGGTGGCCATTGATATAAAAATACATACTTTAGACACTGTTCCAGAGTAGCACTGTTGAGATGCTTACATTCTTGATTTTGATTTCTTGATATTTGCTTTATGAATATGTGGCTTAAAACTTCAACAATATAAATATTATGATAAAACACAAAACTATAACTATATTAATAATTCAAGATAACCAACATATAGTAGATACTATCACTGAAATAAATAAGCTATTTACCTCTGTAGTAAATAGTTTTATGAATGAAAAAAGATACATTTAAATTAATATAATAATGTTTTACAGATAAATGCAATCTCAAATTTACTCAGTTCCAGAAGGAAAATAATTTGCTTCTATATAACCCATCCTTGTGACTTAAATTTGTCATTATATCAAAAACAACCCTGCAAGAATGTATCTAAATGAGACTTTGTTTTTCTTAAAATGGGCAAAAAGTTTATTTATTATTGTTAATTATCTATGAAGAAACTAGAACAATATTGACACCTTAAGATTTCTTTGTACTATGTGATGGGTTGAACCACAAAGAACATGAAAACAAAAAGAAGAGAATTTTAAAATATCAGATTTTCAGAACAAAATAAAACTATATACACAGTTTACTACACTTATAATTCCCCAAGTACTTAGGAAATGTCAATTATCAAATAATGTTATGAGCCCCTAAAGAAGATAATGATTATGTGATCACAATAAAAATTTCTTTGATTGATAATGGTTATCTCTAAAGAGGGATTGTATATTTGTCAGTGCTTACAGAAAACACAGACTAGTGAGAATAGTTGTTAGTATTTTGCATGTGGAAGAACATGTGGACATGCTAGCATGCTGCCAAGAAGCCATATTAGGTTTATTAAAGGAATGGGTGGGGGAAGAGAAGAAAGAGAAAGAGAGAGGGAGAAGTAGGGAGCGTAGAAGGAGAAAAAGAGAGTGTCTCCCACATGGTTAGGGCTCTTTAAAGGGAAATCATGCAGACATGTCCCAGACCGAAGTGTGCTTAGTCAGAGCTTCTGCAGGCAGGGATGTAGCCACAAAAACTAACACTCTCCAGATAACAACAACAATAAAAGAAACAATTGTTTCTCCATTTTTGGAGAGATCATACACCCTAGAAGAGAAATTGCTACTGCAGTTTTCCAAAACACCTATAATTTCTAACTATATACTAAATGCTCACTATTGTATACACAAATATGTGTAATTTTATCCCTCACCTAAGAATCTTCTTTTGCAGCTGATGAAGACATTACAGAGATCTCCAACTGATAGAAACAAAGAGAATAACTGACTGTTGGATACCTGTCCGAATTTACAAATAAGACTCAGGGAATATCACCAAAGAGGGGACAGAAAGATTTTGAGAGCCAAAGGACCAGGAAGACCAGCTAGGAGATGTTGTTTCCCACACATGACAGAGAAGATGTATACATAAAATTTCAACAATGCTGTTGCCTAAGGAGGATCACACAGTGACACCACCAGATGACATGCCAATGTGGATAAGGGAAAATTTACTATGTTCTATATGAAGAGCAAGAGGCAATATTTGGCTACTGAGAGTGGGAGGTATAATCCCACTAGTAGGATATTCAATCATGTGTTCAGCTCTAAACACTAATGTATATATGCAACTATAAAAAAATCTCAGCGAGAGAGTGTGTATATGTGTGACTGAATACATGTGTATGTGTATCTACATGTGTCTGTTTATGGGTGCATGTATGTATGTAACATTAATAAAAAAACCATTAATTTTGAAGTGAGAGGGCACACAAGGGGAGTTATATGTAGGTATAGAAATGTTAGTAATCATTTATAAAATTCTCAGAGACTAAAATAAAAGAATACAGTGTGCTTTTGTTAAAAGTAAAACTAGTCTGTTTTATACAACTAAATAAAATGTTATAACTAATATTATATGGTGACAGGTGTGCTTTACTTACTCTCTGGACCTATAGATATTTGAGGTTTCCTCCTAATCACCTGAGCAGACACATACAGTCACTCCACACTAGGATCTCTGGTTATTTGATAACTTTTTGTTAAAGTTACTACCACACAAGAAATTGTCAATAACTTAAGAGAAAATAAGCACTCTAAAATTGAAGTATTGCCAAATTTTCTTAAAGAAGCACATAAAACAGAAAATTTTATATGAGAACAACTAATGTTTTCAAAATTTTGACCTGGAGATGAATTATTAGAATCATCAGACACGTTAAATATTAAGTTTTACATTTAATTCATATGTACATCCAAGGGTAGTAGATAATTTGATTATGACAAAGTAAAAATGTATATATCATATGCATGAAAAAGTTATTTTGATAATCAAGAAATAAAAAAATAATCTGAGAAAATATAATATAAATTATAGTTAAACTACATAGTAAATGTTTTTTATCTTGAGGCAAAAATAAGTTAAAATAACAATGCCAGACAGTTAGTAAAGTTGTTTCCTGACTGAACAGTGTAAGTCATAGGAAACATTACATACAGGAGTCAAGATGAAGGTTCTTTTTTAATTTTATTTTTATTGTGAATAAAGTCTTATTTTATATTATTATGAATAAAGTTATATTTTTTATCTGTGTATATCCTTGTTCAAGCTCCCTTCTCCCACCCACCCCTTCCAGTCACTCTCTCTTCTCCACATCTCTTTATCTCCTCCTCAGCAAGGGCAGGAGGTCCCAAGGTTCCAATGGTTTAATTAAGTATCCCCTCCTGGCAGATCCACTTTCCTCACTCCAACATCAAGACTGGGTCAGGTGTTACTCTGGAGGGAGTGGCATCCAAGGTGCCAGTCCATGGTGTTTCAGATCACAAGCTGTTCATTGTTTGTGTTTTGCAGCTTGAACATGCTCTGCTTTTTGCTTTTTTGTTTAGAGTCCACTTATAAGTGAGTACATCCCCTACTTATCTTTCTGGGTTTGTGATACCTCGCTCAGGAGGATATTCTCCAAATCCATCCATTTGCCTGCAAATTTTAGGATAGAAATGCAAATCAAAACAATCTTGAGATACCACCTTACACCTGTCAGATGGGATAAGATAAAAGACACAGATGACAACGTTTGCTGGAGAGTTTGTGGGGCAAGGAAACAATACTCAATTGTTGGTAGAAGTGCAATCGCATTCAGCTACTCTGGAATGCAGTATGGCAGTTTCTCAGAAAACTGAGAATCAATTCTCCAGGCATCCAGCAATACCAACACTAGACATATACCCTAAAGAGGCACATTTGCACTCCAAAGGCACTAGCACAACTATGTTCATAGCAGCATTATTCATAATAGCAACAACCTGGAAACAACATAGATGCCTCCCAACTGAAAATGGATTAACAAACTATTGTACATTTACACAATGGAGTACTACCTAGCAGTGAGAAAAATGATATCCTAAAATTTTCAGGCAAATGGATGGATTTGTAGAATATCCTCCTGAGCGAGGTATCAAAACTCAGAAAGGTAAACATGGGATATGCTCACTCATTACTGGACTTTAAACAAAAAAAAGGCTAAGCATGTCCAAGCTGCAAACCACAACAACTGAACGGCTTGGGATCTGAAACACCTTTGACTGGCAACTTGGAGCTCATTCTTTCCAGAAGAACACCTGACTCAGTCTTGATGTGGGGGTGAGGAAAGAAGATCTACCTGGAGTAGATGTTATACTAAGCCACTTTGGGACATTGGGACTTCCTGCCCTTCATGGGGAGGAGATAAGGAGATAGGGAGAAGAGTGAGTGGCTGGGAGGTGCACGAGGGGGAAGGGAGCCTGAATAAGGGGATACATGGGTAAAAAAAAAATGACTTTTTTCATCAGAAGAAGAAGAAGAAGAAGAAGAAGAAGAAGAAGAAGAAGAAGAAGAAGAAGAAGAAGAAAATGGAGTGAGATGAGAGTTAAATAAACTTTTCTGGCTGGCAATGTAAAAAAATAAAAGAGAAGGGAGGAAATAATGGTAGACACATTCAGAGTAACTACAATAATGAAAAGGTTTATAGTGATGAAACGAGATTATCTTAATGAAAAAGCATATTCAGAGAAGAGTCCTACTGAAATATACTTTAAGAGAACTAAGATAACTGGAATTACTATTATCATGATAGTTATTTTTAAATATTAGCAGTCTTAGAGTCTTAGACTATGAGAGCGGCAAAATTAAAGAAATGGAATGACATAAAACTGGTATCATGTCAAAAATTCAAGAATTTAAACACGGTCCCAGGTGATTCTTGAAATCTATGGGTTTGTACTTAAAATTGAAAGATAGATCTTTTTTTTTCTTTCAACATAGATCTTCTTATTCCTCATGAAAATCTAGAAATATTTGAAATATTACAAGTATTCCTTAAATTGGCATTCATATCCCCATGTGGCCCAAAACAGATCTATAAATTAGAGTCTTATTGCCAGTGACAATCTTAAACTATCCAACAAAAAAATCTTGTTTTCTCAAGACAAATGATAGAATAAGATTGGGCAATGGAATTTACAGCCAGACTTTAAAAGACACACCATCAGGCTTGAATTTCTAATTGAATAAAATTATATTATGCACTTAGAGGTCATCCACATTGCAGTAAACATATTCTAAATTTTAGGCAGCTGACAATGTATGAGAAAATACAGACTTGCTAAAGAAAGTAGATAGGATATATACCAAGCTGTAGCTGAAATACAAGTACTCCCTTCAAATCCTTGATTGGTACTGGTGGCGAAGAACACTAGCGTAGAACTTATATGAGATTTGTGATATCCTGTTGTAAGGACTATTGCTGTAAGAAAGCTACTTCCTTTGTTTAGAAATATGAAGCATAGCAGAGAGAGAAATTTAAAGATATGTATAAAAGTCTGAGGTCAGAAATTAGTGACCAGAAGAGGGTGGTTTAAGCATTGTTCTATTCTGGAGAGAAATGTAGTATAATGGTAGTATTTCACAGAAAGAATAAAGGGCAAACAGAATCTGAAATACATTTTTAATAGTGAAACAGAAGAAATACCACAAAAAGCTAGTCAAAAGCAAATAGTGAACCTTTAAGGTCAGGCAATTTTATTTATATTTTTAGATTACCTTTTAATGCCAACTTAAAGTGTAACTGAATTGAAGAAAACAAATTTTCTCCAGTTTATAAATGGCTGATAAAACTTTAGAAATCTAATCATAAAGTATGACCTTTGTTCAGCTTCAACCTCTCTCATTCTTTGCTGTTGCTATCTGTATTCTTAGTCTTTTGCAGTTGAATCTAATAAAGAAAATAAATCTTTTCTCCAGAAAAATAGCCATATTTAATTACAAGTCAACTTTTCTACCCCATCTAGCATTCAGAGGCTTATCAGTCAAATGGAAGGCTATAAAATAATCATGCCACTAGATTTGAAAATATTAATTGCTATTGAATATAATATTTAAAATATTTGCGTGTTTATTTGTTGTTATATATTAACTATAGGTTTACATGAGGATAGAGACATGGTAAAGTTAATTTTGAAGAGCTACAGACCCCTAGTTTGGTTAGGTGTTTCCAGGTTAGCAGCAAAATGCTCAATAAAATTGGATTTTCACAAGTTTTGTATATAAACAACTTACATGTACAAGGATTTGACTTTGAGCATTAGTTCTATATAATATTTGAATTTCAGATAAATAATTTTAATATATTATTTAAATATGCATTTTCATAGGGTATTCATTTGTTTTTTCTGCTATTTAACTTTAATTTGGAATCAAGATTTTGGATTTTTACTGCTATATTAATACATCAGCAGAAGTAATAATAAATTCATACATATAGAAATTGGAGTAGTCAGTATCTTATGATTTCCATTTAAGAATACTCTGTGAAGAAGAGAGAGTGAATAGAAGGGGTGGGAGGGAGAAGGGAGCTTGAACAAGGACATACACAGATAAAAATTATGACTTTATTCATAATAAAAAAAGAATATTCAAGTGATATACTTTCACAGCCCTCATGAGATATGCTACAAGCTACACACATCTATTTTTCCAATACAGATTTTTAGCTACTTCTCCATGGAACTCCTGTAATGCATTAAGAATTTTCAGGTGGTAAAAGTCTTATTTTATTTGTGAGAAGGACATGGATGCTGACTGGCTAGAGAGTAATACTGCTTGATCAATGATGTGTACAAATGAATCTTTGAAAGAAATGTGAATAAACACTTCATGATAAAAATAGATTTGAAAAAGGACACTAAGCTAAGGATCTTGAGATAATGCTATTGCCTAAACTAATATATGGTAGCAGAAAGTATAATCCTAGGAGTTTAAAGGGAGGGAGATAACAAGACCAAAGTCAAAGATGTAGTTTAGAAATCAGCAGTTGAATAAATGCACTGCTGAAATAACAGCAGTGTTATGTCAAAAAAGGGTCACAAGTCAGAGAGACACTGGAAGAAGTTGCTACATACCTGGCTTTTAAAATAAAGGAATGGACCACCTGCTGCCTGCTCAGGGAGGGGATGGGGAGTTGTGGAGAAGAAAGAATGACCTGATGTGGTGGGAGGGGGAAGGGACCTTGAATAAGGATATACAAGGATAGAAAGTGTGATTTCTTTGTTCATAATAATAAAATAAAAGAAAAAAGAAAAAAAGAAAGTTCTTTAAAAAGCAATATAGAAAAAGCAAAAAGAGAACTGAGCAAAACAACTGCAGTGGTCCCTGAAGGACAGATTCAGACCCCGCTCAGAGGTAAGGAGGGGTCACCAGGCCCCAGCACCTATATCCCAGCCTGGAAGTGAGAGTGGAGCTCGCATAACTTTCAGTTCTGCTCCGGGGACCAGGTGCTGTCTGCAGAGACACAGCACACTCTGGAGCAGGGGCAGGTAAACTCTGCCTGTCACCACACCCACAGCTCCTGCTGAGGGAATTTGCATGGTTACCCACCTCCACCTCGAACTGAGCGAACCAACAACTGCAGGGGTCTCTGAAGGACAGACTCAGACCCTGACCAGAGAGGTGACAGGAGGCACACAAACCTGAGTGCCACAACTGACCAGGAGCCATCTAATCGTAAACCACTGAAGCCATGGGCAAACGTCAGTGCAAAAAATTACATAATAATACAAAGGACAACAAGGTAACTCTAGAAGAGAGTGGCCATCCTACAAATACAAGACCTGAACTGAGCAATGAAGAGGAAACAGAAGGAAGCAACACCAAAAATTCCTTTTTGATGATCATCGAAGCTCTAAAAGAACATATGAAAAAAAGCCTTAAAGAAATAGAAGAAAATACAAACAAAAAAATGGAAGAGATGAACAAAACTGTGAAAGAAACATGCCAGGAACTAAAAGCTGAAATGGAAGCAATAAAAAAGGAACAAAATGAGGCAAAGATGAAAATAGAAAACCTGAAGAAAAAAGCTGGAACCACATATACAAGCATAACAAACAGAGTTCAAGAGATGGAAGATAGAATCTCTGAAGTGGAAGACTCAGTAGCTCAAATAGATATTTCAGTCAAAGAAAACAGTAAAACTAAAAAAGCCATAACTCAAAACGTTCAGGAAATCTGGGACACCATGAAAAGACCTAATTTGAGAATAATAGGCATAGAAGAAGGAGAAGAATAACAGCTCAAAGGCACAGATAATGTTTTCAATAAAATCATAGAAGAAAACTTTCCTATCCTGAAGAAGGAAATGCCTATAAAGATACAAGAAGCTTACAGAACACCAAATAGATATGATCCCAAAAAAAAGTCAGCACACCACATTATGATCAAGCCACAAAACATACAGAACAAAGAAAAAATTTTAAGAGCTGCAAAAGAAAGGGCCAACTCACATATAAAGGCAGACCCATCAGAATCACACCTGACTATTCAATGGAAACGATGAAAGCTAGAAGGGCTTGGTCAGAAGTTATACAGACGCTTAAACAGCATGGATGCCAAACTAGAATACTATACCCTGCAAAATTATCAATCACCATAGATGGAGTAAACAAGGTATTTCAGGACAAAGTCAGACTGAAAGAATATCTATCTACCAATCCAGCACTACAGAGAG
>PVIH01025808.1:0-19899 GCA_004025045.1 Sigmodon hispidus | reverse complement strand
TTAGAATATGAAAGGCCTTCTACTCTAT
This sequence comes from Sigmodon hispidus, assembly GCA_004025045.1. Taxonomy (NCBI): domain Eukaryota; kingdom Metazoa; phylum Chordata; class Mammalia; order Rodentia; family Cricetidae; genus Sigmodon; species Sigmodon hispidus. The sequence goes on along the minus strand of PVIH01025808.1, from coordinate 19,871 downwards.
GGTTCCAAGGAGCATTTGGTTCATGATCAGTGGCTTCATTCCATTAGCAATTGAAGTATTTTAAATCTAATCATTATGTATGAATACTGGAGTCATTTACATTTTAATCCCTTTTCTTCAACAGCCCCAGACAGTGTAAGTGTGTTGGATACATCCTCCACTTCTCCTGGACCTGGAATTTCTTACAAGCACTAGGATGATCCAGTTCTGGGACAGGATTGTGATGGCCCTCTGCCCTGATGACAATTCCCTTAACCACTTCTTAGCATTCCTGGAGATACAGAGACTCGTAGGAATGTCCCTATGAGTTTTCTTCCCTTTCCTTCAGTCTGTTAGCCTTACCTTGGAAATATTCAGCTTCTCTAACCTTTTCTTCTCCTAACTGTATTTTTTTTTAAATTAAGCATGCGAGCTTTTTTCTCTCTTTCCTTTGTTTTTCCTTACCTTACCTCCTTTCTTTTTCGCAAAGGGGCACATCTCTAGACACAATTATGTATTGCTTTGTGCAGACACATCTCTTTAATCAAAACATTATCACATCTCCTTTATCCAACTCCCTTATCCATTTCCTTATGTCAAAGATATAAATAATTTTGGATAATATTTTGTTAAAAATATGATTTAAATAATAAAAACATGGACCTGAGCACAAAATTTCAGCATAGACACCTTGTCCTTTTAGTTACTGATGTCAAGGGAAGATGTATAAATAAGTAAGCCTAAGGGAAAGAAAGAAAAAAAGTGTGTTAAAAGAAAAATTCTTTAGTGCTGGTGAATTCAGAAGTTTGTGTTGAAAAGGGGTAAAATAATCATATAAAAGAAAAGATGAAAAGCAAAATAGTTCACATATACAGCAGTTCCTAGCATCACATAAAATCCTAGTATCACATAAAATCACAAGACAGCTGGGTGAGAATTGACTGTAGTGCTTCTTCTCTCTGATATTTCAGTCTTCCCCTTATATTTGGCTCTGAGTCTCATTTTTGATACAACACACCACTGTATAAAAAAACTGAGAATGTGCTATAAAACAATTTCTAGTTTTTACTTAATAAACACTCAGAGCCAGATATTAGGGAAAAGCTGGAATATCAGAGAGAGGAAACAGAAAAGAGTCAAATCTCACACAACCAACTTCTCAGGGTAAAAGATATCTTCCAGCATCATCAGCATGGCTTCTTTTTGCTTTTACAGAATAAATCTCTGATTTCCTATGCCTGCATTAAATACCTACTTGACACAGTTGTTACACTTCAGGATTCACCTCTGCATCATAATCCTAGTCTTATTATTAAACATTTGCTCACTTTAGAGATTCCTAACCAAATACCTGTAAAGATAATGCCTGAGTGTGATATGGAGAAGTAGCCCAGACACAAAGGTTTCTATTCTTTAGGCCTCTCTGAACAGAAACCTGCATGACCCTGATGAACGTGTTCTTTCAGCGCCCCCTGCTGGTACTCAGCAATCTGCTGTGAGGTTTGTGTCTTAGCTCACAGTAACTTTGTATCACTGTGTCTCTGGTACAGTAGTAATACATGGCTGTGTCCTCAGACTTCAGATTGCTCATTTGCAGGTACAGGGTGCTCTTGGCATTGTCTCTGGAAATGATGAATCGGTCCTTTACAGCATCAGCATATTTAATGGTACCACCACTACTGCTAATGTATGCGATCCATTCCAGCCCCTTTCCTGGAGCCTGTTGGATCCAGTCCATGCGATAGTTACTGAAGGTGAATCCAGAGGCTGCACAAGACAGTTTCAGGGACTTTCCAGGCTGCACCAAGCCTCCCCCAGACTCAACCAGCTGCACCTCACACTAGACATCTGCAAATGAAGAGAATGGTGGTCAGAAAACTTTCACAGAAGCCAAATTTTATCTTTCTTATGTCCACACAACACAGAAAATCTTCTCTCTTAATAATTACCTTTTAAAATAATCACAAGGAAAAACCAACTGAATCTCAGGTCCATGGTAAGTGGTCTTGTGTTCAGTGATAATCACTGAGCAAGAGGACTTGGAAATTAAGTTCTGTAATCCTCTGCCAGAGTTGCAGGTTCAGGGCAGGGTTTGTTTATATGAGCAGAGAGAAGTGTTATTTGCATGCCATTGTGTTGTATCAAGGTCTGAAGTTGGACTCAAAGAGAAATTAGGGCTCAGAAAAGATATAAAACATGGAAGACACATGGTAAATATGAAAAATTGACACAATATTGTAGTTCTGTCTATTTTTTATTCTTTTAATTATTTATTACACTCCATTTATATCTATTTTCTTCATATGCTGAGAACGCACTGTGTTTCCACACTGTCATGTCTCATTAGATGTATGTGAAATTAAAAACATCACACACAGATATGGTTTTATATAGGAGTTCAGTCATACCCACTGTCTGTTCTGTACATGGTTTCTAGCTGTTGTGGATCTTGGACAAGGTCAAACCTGCCTGTAGAGATTGGGAGATCAAGTTTTTTTTTATGACAGGAACACTTTGGAATTTTCTGAGTTTTACTTATGTATAAGATAACACTTCCTCAAGCCATAAGAGGCTTTTGTCTTCTGTGTAAACTGTACCTAAGAACATAAGCTTAGTGTAGATTATCTCTGAGTCTTCTCTTTTACTTAGGTGCTATTAGATATAAAGAGTTTTTTGAGGGGGAGAATGCCTGTTTGAGACTGCCATCATTGGTAGTATTTCCATGTTGTATTATTTGTTCCAACATACAAGCACGCAACGGTGCTATTTTAGCATTAGAGCTAAATTGACAAGAAGTTGTGTGAGACTTTTTTGGTGAAGATACAAGATTAGCTGAAGGGGAAATAGGATAAAAATATCATCATTTAAAAATGTTACGTGTTGAATTTACAGGCCTTTAGAGTAAAAAAAAGTAATACCCACTGAAAGCCGGCTCAAAGTAAAAAAAAAAAAAATCACCATAGAAAATATGTACAGATTTCTTAAATGTGATGAAAATTGGTAGTTAAGATGACCCTCAGTCACAGGAATGGTGATAAAGATTTTTATTATAATTTGTTCAAGTGCTACACTGCTGTGTCATAATAATAAAACAAACATGCCAAGATCACAATCACATAGATGCAGAGAGAGAATCTGGGAGAAGATTCACAGAAAAACTAATATCATAGATGGTGATTTTAGAGGTGTCAGGAAAAAGTAAAATTAGCAAGATTATTATGTGAGTATTCTTGGACATCTTTGAGCATCTGTCAGGAACAAGGTTGGACACTGTGACATTTGAATTATAGGTAAAATAATAGAAGAGGTGCAAGGTCATAGATGGGCTTATGGGTGTGTTTGGAAATGTGGACAGGAAATGGAAAGGGCATAAATTTACTATTTCTATTTTCTGGCCACATGAAAAAACTGAATGGACTTTGGATACTCAAAATATAACTTCTGATAGATTTAACAGAGCATACCTCAGAGAACAAGTATGAAATATTGGAGCAGTGGTCAGCAGGCCTTTGGGAGATCCCTTAGGGGAGATATGCTGGGAGTTTAAGATACAGGCTATCCGTTAAATTGGTATCCATGTTTAGTTAGACTGATGGAGGACAATTGATACTATCTGTGTGATATGGAGAGCTATGAATAAAGAGGCACCAGGAACAGAAATATAAGATACTGGGTTGACAGGGGATGGGGATTTTTGGATTCTGTATTGGTCAAAGTGCTGAGGAACTACAGGTGTGTTGACTGGGCTCTGAGGCCTGTGGGGCAGTTGTAGGACACCTGGAGGACAATGAGTACATCAATTATCCTTTTTCAAGTATGTGATAAAACATGTGAATTTGCATTTGTTAGGTATCAGCTGATTTTTCAAGATGTGGGAAATAAGATGCTGCATGTAATACATCCCATCAGTAAAAGATAAAGGTCTTGTGACCAGGAAGTCTGGAGACAAAGAATATATGAGTTTAGAAAACAAATCAGGAGAATTTATTTCCATTTAAAAAAAGTCAATCTATTTCTTTCCAAAATAAAAAGACCAGGATAGCAATTGATCATTTGGGAATGAATTTCTATTGTGATTTGAGATTCTGGCTTTATGCAACTTCTTCTGCACAAATGCATTGACCAAGATGTAAGATTATAATAAATGCATGGGGGGAGAGAAAATTTTTACCCAAGAAATAATTACTTTTCTCTTCCCAACATGTTATCTTGGGATTCAAATCAAAGACAACTGTTAATAAAATAGTTGTTCCTGAGAAAGAAAATGGGCCTACTCTCTTGGGGTCTTCCAACTATTTCTCTAAATGTTAATTCACAGGACATACTTGAGATGTGAGAATTATTAGGCAATATTATATAATAGGGCTTCTTTTCTATAAGAGAAGAGAATTCTCTCTGTACAGTTATTTTAAGTAATTTACTTATGTCAGTAAGGACATTGAGGGTGTTAAAATCTCAATAACATGTTGTAAACTTCCTTAGTCAATATTGACATTCTTGGGAATTAGACACTATAGATGTCTGTTCTGATATATTTTATTTTTAACTGACATTTTTATGAAAAAGTCCTATTTTTTATCCATGTATATCCTTGTTCTAACTCCCACCCACTCCTGCTCCTTCCAGTCACTCTTTTTTCACCACTTCTCCACATCTCCTACCCAGCAACGGCAAGAGGTCCCAAGATCCCAATGCATCCACTCCTGTCAGATCTGCTTTCCTCACTCCAACATCAAAAGTGGATCAGGTGTTCTTCTGAAGGGACAGGGATCCAAGGTGCCAGTCCAAGGTGTTGCAAATCCCAAGATGTTCAGTGTTTGTGGTTTCCAGCTTGAACATGCTTTGCTTTTTGCTTTTTTGTTTAGAGTCCACTAATGAGTGTGTATGTTCCCTGCTTATCTTTCTGGGTTTGTGATACCTTGCTCAGGAGGATATTTTCCAAATTCATCCATTTGCCTGCAAATTTTAAGAAATTATTTTTTCTTACTGCTGAGTAGTACTTGATTGTGTAGAAGTACCACAGTTTGATAATCCATTCAGAATTACACTCTTCTTGTCACATTTTACCAGCAGCTGTGTAGGCAGGCCCTCACTATGACATAAGACAAAATGAGAGGAGATCCTGTCTTTCAGGATTGTGTGGAGTTGTTCAAGTCACTGTTATGAGTCCTGATATCAGGATCTAAGTATCTAGTCAGTTATGACTCCAGATCTTCATCACACACTATTGGTGTCACTGCAAAAATTTCCAGAGCAACTTCAGCCATGAATGTGAAGAAATCTTTGTATTTTAAAGTTATCCAAAGTCCATAATTTCAGATATGTATATAATTCATGTAGGGCCACAGCCAGCACTGCATTTCTGAATGACACATATAGCTCTAACATGAGATTATTAGACATTTCTAGGCAAGGAAATGGAGAGTGTCAAAAAAGTATTTCTGGAAACCACTGTATGCAACATAAGAAAAAGTAAAAAGCACAAAACAGTGAAAACCAGAGCTCAGAACTCACTTGTCAGTGGGAAGAACTGGTGAGACATGGAACCAGGAATGTGATCAACATTAGCTCAGATATGCACACCAGCAGCTAAAAATTTTGTGGCCTGAGGTCACATATCATACATGCAGAAAAAACATTGTATGTTTAAATGCAATGTAGTTTTGGCCTCAATGCAAATATTTTAAAAAACAATGTTGCAAATCAATAATCACTGTAGTTTTTATAGCATCCTATTTGTTTAGAAAAAAAATGGCTTATTTATTTTCCAAACTTCCTTTAGAAAATAACATCAATTTGGGAGTTTTGTTTCTTCATCCTGTATGTTATCCTGCAGACTCAAATTTTAGACAAGTGATAGAAATGAGTTGTACTTGAGAATAAAAGGGAGACTGATATCTTGCATGAGACACAGTGTCTTAATCTTTAACAAGGAATAGTGACATCTCAAAAATATTATTTATTAATCCACATCAGATTAATGTTGTGGGCTAGAGAATTACACAGGGACAAATTTGGGCTTCATAAAAGGGCAAACCCACCAGATCCAAGGTTATGATGGAGTGTTTAACCATAAGAAACACAAATTGCATTTGTGTTTTATTGTAGAAGGTTTCCCTGGCCCATTTGGGCTCGAAGGTCTGAACCTTGACACCAAACAGGACTGGAAACCATCTACAACAGATGGCGTCCCAACGTGAGTGGAACAACCGCAGAAAGCCTGAGAAAGTTTAAAAAGCTTGAAAAGTGTTCTAGGTCACTGAAACAGAGTTAAAAGCATCTTTGTGAATTGCATATTTGAACTGATACAGAGACAGAGTGGTGTTCAGGCAGGAATGTAAAAATGATGTGTCCGTGGCACACAGCTTAAACTCATACATTTCACAGAAGGCTTGACATAAGTGTGATTGATTTAAGGTTTCTGTTTATACTGAACAGAAAGGAAATAGAGTCAGAGACAGTTTTTCTGGTAGCAGCATTTCCTGCATCCACTCTAGTTGCAGGCAGTGAGAGAAATGCAGCTGGCACCTCTGCTGTATTGAAAAGCTGCCAAAATGGACGAAGTCAGTAATTACAGTGATACTAGCATTTTAAAAGCTCTTCTGGTTGGAAAATGATTAAGAATTCTCAATAAAACAGATTTAGATTCAGAAAACCTCTAAATCGGGTACAATGTATGTAAAATATGCATATGCTTCAGAGAGAAGAAAAAGTGGGTAAAGCAAACCTTTTATAGAGAGAAATAGGAAATAAAGATTAAAAAGAAGCAATGTAAAGATGACAAATAAACAGAGTGTCTGGATTATGGTTATTGTGTTTTCTTTTAATTTTGTAACTTTTAATGAGCTAACTGCAGAGAGACAATTGATTGCTAAGGCTGCTAAGTTAAACAAATATATATATATATATATATATATATATATATATATATATAAACATTAAAGATATCTTGACTTTAAAAAATGTTTATAAGAATGTGTTGCTTGGGAATAGATTTTCTGTTTTTGTCTCCACAGAAGATTAAAACCTGTGGATTGGTTCCAGGAAAATATGGTTTCATTTGCCAAGGCTATCTGAACATTCTCAGCTTCCAAGATGGCCAGTTGAGATTATCCAACCTCAAGACCCCACGAGATTGCCATCACCCTTTGTCAGCAGGATGTAGTAAAAGAAAGAAAGCTATGTCCAATTTCCCAAAATATTACTTATTAATGTTTGCTTTCATTATAAGTGGTTAATGGTCATAGTCAATCTCTTTTAAAAAGGGGGGAGAATATGATATAGAAATGATAAGAAAAGATAAGTGGATTTTGATTTATTGATATAACCTTAAGGTCAATTTTGCTATGATGCTTGTATTTTTCTACTCTTGATTAAGGTATGATGCTGATGTAACTATTTAAAATTGTAATGTGTAATTGAAAAAAGCATATTAATAGTCATCTATGACAACCAAACTCAAAGAAATCGGTAGCCCTTCTATACACTAAATATAGAAGAGCTGAAAAAGAAATAAGGGAAACATTACCCTTCATAATAGCTGCAAATAATATTAAATACCTTGGAGTAACCATAACCAAAGAAATAACAGAGCTATTTCACAAAAATTTTAAATCACTAAATAAAGAAATTGAAGAGGATATCAGAAAATGGAAAGCTCTCCCATGTTTCTGGATAGGTAGGATCAACATAGTAAAAATGGCAATTCTACCAAAGGCAATCTACAGATTCAATGCAATTCCCATCAAAATCCCAACACAATATTTTTTGGACCTTGAAAAAACAATACTCAATTTCATTTGGAATAACAGGAAAGCCAGGAATGCCAAAACAATCTTACTCAACAAAAGAATGTCAGGAGATATCATCATCCCTTACTTCAAGTTATACTATAGAGCTACAGTAATAAAAACAGCCTGGTACTGGTATAAAAACAGACTTGTGGATCAAGGGAATAGAATTGAGGATCCAGACATTAACCCAAAAACCTATGAACACCTGATTTTTGACAAGGAGGCCCAAAATATTCAATGGAAAAAAGATAGTATATTTAACAAATGGTATTGGCATTTAGAATGTGTAGAAAATGCAAATAGATCTGAGCCTGTCACCATGCACAAAACTCAAATCCAAGTGTATCAAAGACCTCAACATAAACCCAGCCACTTTGAACTTGATAGAAAAGAAAGTGGGAAATACACTTCTACGAATTGGCACAGGTGACCACTTCCTAAATATAACACCAGTGGCACAGACACTAAGACCAACAATCAATAAGTGGGATCTCCTGAAGCTAGGAAGCTTCTGTAAAGCCAAGGACACTGTCAATAGGACAAAACAACAGCCTACAGAATGGGAAAATATTTTCACCAACCCTACAAGTGATAGAGGATTGATCTCTAAGGTATATAAAGAGCTCAAGAATCTAGAGCCCAAAACCTTGAATAACCCAATCAAAAAATGGGGTTCAGGTCTAAAAAGGGAATTCTCAGCAGAGGAATTACGAATGGCTGAAAGACACCTGAAAAAGTTCTCATCATCTTTAACCATCAGAGAAATACAAAAAAAACAACATTGAGATACCACCTAACACCTGTTAGAGTGGCTAAGATAAAAGGCACCAGATGACAGCCTATGTTAGAGAGGATGTGGATGAAGGGGAACACTACTCCATTGTTGGTGGGAGTGTAAGCTTGTTCAGCCACTTTGGAATGCAGTATGGTGGTTTCTCAGAAAATTGAGAATCAATCTCCCCAAGGACCCAGCAATACCACTTCTGGTGATAACCAAACACATAGTCATATTAGTTAGGTTTTGTAGGTATACAAAGATATATTTCAATTAGATAGGTAGTCTTCAAACACTTCAAAGACATGCAAAATATGGCATTTAAAATATTTTAAGAACTTAGACATTTTTGGACAGTGAGACATGTCTGCTCCTGGCAGCACCAATGTATTTCAAGAATGTGGTGGGCACTGAAGAAACTTCATGTGGAATTTATTTTGTGGCAACAGTTAAGCACTGCTGAAGAAATTGTTCTGGTATTGACTGCTTGATAGTATTCTGTATAAACTGGACATGCAGGTTCCATAAGAAAGTGACCTCTGAACTTTGGCAGAACAATCCGAGATGGTCCTTCAGGTTCCTCCTTTACAGAAAAAGTTGCCATGGCATGTTTCAGGACACAAGGAGAAGCGATTGATGGACTTGACAGATTCCTGCATCAGTGAAAGCTATGCCAGAGACTTTGGGCTATAATGACTGAAGATGGTGCCCCAAGGTTACAAAGGAACTTTGGGTGACTGTCCAGGCAGATATGTGTCATCTTTGTCATTTTCTAGACTTTGGAAGTTGCTTTCACTTTCTGTTTATATGGGTAATATTATATCCTCCTGTGGTCTTTGATGTGGTTGAAGGTTTAATAATTATTGGTATAGTTATTTTTAGTTTAAAAGGTATATTAGATATGAAATTTTAGACTCACAAGGATAGCATAGATAATGGAATATTCTCTTTAATTTTGTGAACACAAATAGACTGGATATTGTGACTGTAATTTTTGCTTTATAGCTGTTCTGTTGTATTTAATTTTGCTATATGGAAATTGAAACCTTCCTTTTTGATTAGACAGAAAAGATTGAGTGTTGTGGGAATGTTCTCTGTATACTAAAATTAAAGGAATTGGTTTGGCCTGTGTGTAGCACTGTAGAAGGAGGTGGAGAATCAGAGGGCAGACAGCTAGAAGGAGGGTGGAGTTAGTCAGTCGTCATCCAAACCCTGAAGAAGAATCATGTAAGAAATACAGGTAAGCCACAGGCGGGGTCACATGGCAGGCAGATTAATAGATTCCAAGAAATGGGGTGAATTAATATGAAAGAGCTAGTTAGTAATGTGCTTGAGACATGGGCCAAACAGTATGAAGTTATTATAAGTGTCTGATTCATTTCTATGGAGAACAAAAGCCACCACAAACCTTTGGCCCAAAAGGGCCTGGGAAAACTTTTTACAAGTGTGTTTTTGCCTTTGGAATAGTTTGTGTTTTTCTTGCTGTAGATTATTTGTGTGAAGCCACAGACTTTCTCCTTCCTATCAATTAAAATTTTGTGATTTATCCAATGGTATAGCAATGTTTTGAGCATTTACTGGGTACAATTTCCCCATGCCATTGGACAGTCAAGAACCTTAGTTCCCACAGCCTAATCTCCACTCTGTTCTCTGAGACAGACATTACAAGCTGGCTCTTTGTAATTATTTTTCATTTGGCAGGACACATAGTTAGAAAAGGAGTCTTTCAAATAGATTACATTTGGGACATTCAGCGATAAAGAAATGTCCAAGCTTTGTAAAATTACAATTTCCAGAACACTGTTTTTTGTGTTTATATACACTGAAAAGCTTAGCAATAGGGGGAGAGAAGAGAAAAAAATAGAAAAAAAGAAATATGTACAGAAAGTGCATGCTGAGAGTAGACTGATTTCTATACCTTCAGTTAAATGAGTTTCTATGTTAGTTTGTAGAGCCTGTCTTGGACTCTGGGATAAAACGTTTAGGATAGACCCCTAAAAGCTTTTGATAAAACATAGTTTTAAAAATTTTCTGCATAAATTAAACTCTTGTATATTCCACAGAATTCTCACACTGAGTTACCTCCCAGCATCAGATAATAAAATTTTAAAGAAATACTTTATTTTTTAATTGTGTATATGTGTTTCCATGTGAGCTGTTTAGACATCATGGGGAGAAGTAGAATCACGGGGTTCTCTGTACTTAGTGACTGTTATGACGTAACCCTTGTGGGTGCCAGGAGTGACAATTGATTCTCTGCAAGGTCATTATGCTCTGTGAACAAGTGATCTGCTTTTCCCAACTCCCTGATGGTCCTCTCATGTATGCTGAAGTTCTGTCCTCAACGACATAAATGCATGAACCTGGAGGGCATTTTATCAGTGACAGCCAGGCACCAGGATGGCAAAAGGGCCAGTAGTAAATGGAACCTAAGAAGCTCATTGTAGGGAAAGTAAAACTATGACAGGGTGACCATGGCTTGGACAGTGTAGAGTGATATAACTACTTGGTTAGTTGACAAGGTCTATCCCAAACATTAAGTTGTATGAATGTTGACCATAGTTAGTAATAACATATCCCAGTCTCTATAAAGAAGAGGTTAGGTTCTATAAGTCATTACCAATATGAAAAATAGTCATTCAACAAGTAGAGAAATTATTACTTTGGACCCTGAAGTGAAAGCTAAGTTTTACCAATTGCAAATGTGTGAAATGATAATCAAGATCCTTTTATAGGATCTTTTTAGTATACAAGCAAGAAACCATCAATATTTCAGTTTCCAAAATTTTTTGAGAAGATTTCATCAACTCAGGGTAGCTGTTGTTTTTTTATAACATTTGAAAAGTAAAAGAATAATTTATAGATTTTTCTAATTTCCCAGCTTATAACTGAACTAAATGCTGTCATTTGTAATACCTATATAAACATGAAAATAAGTAAACACATATATATTTATTAACATACATATGTTTATTTACTTTATAAATGTTTATAAATATAAATGTTTGTTTTATGTATATAACAAACACATATATGGAACAATTAACATTATATGTCATTCTCTCTGATAACAAGAAATACTGCAACCCATTGGATAGCTTACAGTGTTTGTAAGAAACCATTTGAAATAGTAGGTAAATAAACAGGAAGTTTTTTAGAATATGACAGTGGCATGGGCCAGGAGGATTCTTCCCTCTTTTTGGTTGGGAAATGAAAACACAGATTCTAACATTAAAAGTGATGCATACCAGTATATCTTAGAACTTCCTGGCTTCTGAAGCAGGTTCATACTGGTCCTGGGTGTTGCTGTTGTATCTTGACTCCCCCTGCTGGCCCTGAGTGTCTCTGCAGTAAGGTTTTTGAGCAGGCTCACATTGGGTTCCCACACTGGGTCTCTGGCACAGTAATACATGGCTGTGTCCTCAGTTTGCAGACTGTTCAGTTTTATGAAAACTTGGCCCTTGGAGGTGTCCTTGCTGATGGTGACCCTGGATTTGAGGGCTGAATTGTAATCTGGGCCTCCACCAGTATATATTACTCCTATCCACTGGAGACCCTTTCCTGGAGGCTTGCAGATCCAGCTAACACGATAGCTGGTTAAGGAGAACCCGGAGACAGTGCAGCTGAGAGACAGGGTCTGTGAGGGCTGCACCAGGCCAGGACCTGACTCCTTCAGCTGCACATGGGACAGGACACCTGTGTATAAGCAACACTGTATTAGTCATGCATCCCATAGATGACATACCTTGATCCCTCTCCTGAAATCTTAACACGCTTACATCTCGTAAAGGTCACCAGGGACAGGAGCAGCAGCAGGACAGTCATGCTGTGTTGTAGTTCCAGTGAGAAGGAGATTGAACTTCTAAGGTAGGTCTTGGCTTTCAGCCTGAGCCTGGGGGCTGTTTTGCATTTGGGGAGATTCCTGAGAGTATGAAAGGAAGCACAGGCTAGGGTACAATTTTGCTTTCAAGACAGTGAGATATGCCATGTGCTTCTTTGAGTTACTGGAGATACTAACCAAAGAACATTTTCCTAATACTCTCTGAATTTACACTACTAGATAAACATGAAATACTATAAATTGCACTTTGGAACAAAACATCAAATTGTTTACACTAACTGAATTTACTTTTATTTATTTAGTACTGTAGTACAGGATTTCATATCCTCGGAGCATTATTCTAACTCCTCGAGCAGAGGACTGCAAGGAAACTGTGGCTCTTTGTGACCAGAAATCCTGACTAAGGAACTACTTAAAATTATTTTTCTTGGTGTCTGTGAAGTTGTGTTGGGTCCTGCCCAACTACTGAATGGTGTTTGATATGAGGGGAGTGTGGATTGAGACATATCAGAGGTAGCAAAAATTAGAGACAGAAATCAGTATGGGAGTCCTCTCAGTAAAGACCGTAGCAGCCCTGAGTTCATTTCTCATGGGCTATTTATACACCAAGAAGAGGAAATCTGTGGACTGATTTGTGTCCCATCTTACTGAGGCTCAGACTTCACCTTCTCACGTAGGAACGTCTTACATGGTCACTAGCCTTAGTACCTTTTAATTGATGTCAGTTGATCTCTATGTAATTTTCTATCATTCTCTGTCACGGTTCACAGGTTGAAGCCACGCCCATGTCCCCAAGGATGATTGCTGCATTAGTGAAGGTTGGGAAGGTCCATGTTTCATAACATCATAAAAGGCAGTAGACTGACATCAGGCTTGAGAGTTCTGTTAATTAAAGTGAAAAAAGAAGCCAGAGCTGCTTAAGTGAGGTGAAGAGGTGGAGAGGAGAGCAGGCAAGGACATGGGAACCCTGTGCCCTGAGGGAGAATTCTCCATGGCTTGGAAGTGTAAATCACCCTGGCAGAGAAGTACAGAGGTGGATTCAACCTGTTCAGTGGGAATTCAGAGGATCTCTGTTCAGCTGGGCATTGGAGACCTAACCCTAACCCAATCCTACACCAAACCCTATGTAATTTCTGCTGGAAAGTAATGTGGGGCTACTGCTAAAACTCACTCATTTGGACAAAGAATATGGGTGTCAAAGATCATTCTTTGAATACAACACAATAAATGTATAGGTTGCTTACATACCTAAGTAGTACTCTCTTCTGAGGCTGAAAAATTCCTTACAGTGGGCACTGACCTGTGCATAATAGGATGTCTGAAAGCATCAGTGGTGTCTACTAATAATGCTGAGGATGGTCTGCCATATTTGACACTACTGAAGTCCTGTACAGAGAGAGCTGAATGTACTCTGGTTGAGGGTGGCACAGTTACAGTAATATATATCCACTCATGTTAATGTTGGTAACATTCCCTAGCAAGTCACTGCAAAATATTACCCCACAGAAGCATCTTAATGTGGAGTGTGTATACATGAAGAGTGATATAATTTTTGTCTTTATGAGATTTACATGCGACTATTATGACAGGTGAGGACCGAGTTACAAGTTAAGATTTCTTAAGATGCAACACTGTGAATCTTGTCTTGAGATAAAAATGGAGTGGTAGACATGCATCACAGAGAACACATTATTACTTGATATAGAGAGAATTGATCTCTAAGTACCAAAGCTTGACATATCTAAAGACAGACACAGAAGCAGAGAGAACTTTCTAATCTTGTCATGACTAAGTGAGTCCTTGCTCCATTTCTGTATAGCTCTACCCACAGGTCCTATGTTCTGCATGGAGTTTTGTGTTTGGGCTCCTGCCTCTCAGCTGCTTTGTCAAAGGCCAAAACGATTTCTTTATTAGCCAATAATAAAGTATATTCACAGTATACAGAAAGACATGCCACTTCACTTCTTCTTATCTGTCTAATCAAACAGGAAAGGTTTTATTTTAAAATACTAAAATTACATATAACATAATAGTTACTAAGCAATTCTCCTGTATTTGTTATTAAAAAGAAACCTGAGAAGTGGAGAATGGTGACAGATTTAAGTGTGATAAACAAGGTGAACCAACCAATGAACTCTTTATAGTCTGGAATTCCTTTGCCTTCTCTTTAAGCTAAAGAATGCCCTCTTAGAGTTATTGATGTAAAAGACTGTTTTTTAACAATAATTTTACAAAAACAAGATAAAGAACAATTTGGCTTTACAATGCCCACTTATAATCATCTCAGCCTGTAACCAGATATCAGTGGACTGTCCTCCCTCAAGGAATACTAAATGGCCCCACACTTGCCAGTATTTTGTACAAAAGCCAGTAGAACAAATACATAATAAATTCCCACAATCTGTAATTTATCATTACATGGATGACATCCTGTTGGCTGATTCAAACACTGATACCTTAGGAAAAATGTTTGAGGAAGTGAAACAATTTTGCTGCTTTGGGCATTACCAATAGCCCCAGAAGAAATACAAAGAGGGCATTTCATTACTTTTTTAGGTCACAAAATAGATCAACAATAAAGAAAAATTAGATACCAAAAGTTACAAATCAGAGAGATATATTGAAGACCCATAACGATTTTCAAAGTTTGCTAGCAGACATTGCCAATTCACAGCCTAACTATTGGAATAAAAAATGATGAATTAATAATTTGTTCAAAACTTTAAATGGTGACAAGGATTTAAATAGTCTGAGAGAATTGTCACCTGAAGCTGAGAGAGCTTTCTCTTTGGTGGAAAGGAATTTACAGGATGAACATGTGGATTGAGTAGATCCAGACCTTATTTGCATTCTAGTTATCTTGTTCTCTAAGCATTCTCCTATAGGAATTTTAATGCAAAGGGAGAATGTTATATTAGAATGGATTTTTCTACCACATAAACTGAGTAAAATATTAAAGGCATGTGGAAAAGATTTCTAAGTGATTTTTAGAGGAAAATTAAGAATTTGTCAATTGACAGGAAAGTACCCAGAAGAAATTGTTGTACCAGAAGTTTAACAGGAACTTCAGGTTGGGCTATGAGACTAAGAAAACTTTGGAAGGAGAAAGAGAAGCCAGCAATGATAGCAACAGACACAGAGGAAAGAAATTAAAATGCTGCTTTGAGAAAAGGTACCAAGATGCATGACTGACTGTCCAGGTAGCCAGATGTTTCTATCATTTCTTAGGTTTATAAGTTTCTTTCTTTGTACTTTCCTGTACTTCCAAGTAATATTGTATCTTTCTCAATTCTCTGATGAGGTTAAAGTTAAGGTAGTTATAGTTACAACTTACATTCATTATGTTAGTAAGTAAATTTGTTAAAAACTTTGGATTCATCAAGCTAAGATATATAATACAGCATTTTATTTAATTTTCCAAATACTAATGGATTGGATGGACATTGTGAAAGTATATATTGCTTGATAATCGTTCTTATTGTATATAATTTTACTATGTTCAATTGAAACTATTTTTTCTTGTTTTTTATTATTAATAGTCTCATTTTTTATCCATGTATCCCCTTGTTCAAATGACCTTCCCCTCCCACCCCTATAAATCACTATCTCCCCATCACCTTATCTCCTCCGCGACAAGGACAGTAGGTCCCAAGGTCCCAAGGTGGCTTAGTTCAGCATCCACTCCAAGCAAATCCACTTTCCTCACCCCAAAATCAATATTGAGCCAGGTGTTCCACTATAGGGACTGGGATCCAAGGTGCCACTCCAAGGTGTTTCAGATCCAAATCTATTCAGGGGTTGTGTTTTGCAGCTTCGACATACTTGCTTTCTGTTTTTTTGTTTAGAGTCCACTAATGAGTGAGTACATCCCCTGCTTATCTTTCTGGGTTTGTGATACCTCGCTCAGGTATCACAATTATTATTCTCCAAATCCTTCCATTTGCCTGCAAATTATAAGATATTATTTTTTTCTTACTGCTGGGTAGTACACCATTGTGTATATGTACCACAGTGTGTTAATCCATTCTTCATTTGAGAAGCATCTAAATTGTTTCCAGGTTCTTGCCATTATGAATAATGTTGCTATGAACATAGTTGAGCTAATGCCATTGGAGTGTGACTGTGCTTCTTTAAGGTATACACCCAGAAGTGGTATATTGCTGAATCCTTGGGAAGATTGATACTCAGTTTTCTGAAAAACCACCATGCTGCATTCCAGAATGGCTGAACAAGTTTACACTCCCACCCTCAATGGAATAGTGTTCCCCTTGCTCTGCAAACTCTCCAGCATAGGCTGTCATTTGTGATTTTTATCTTAGCTAATCTGACAGGTGTCAGGTGGTATCTCAAATTTGTCTTGCTTTGCATTTCTCTGATGGCTAAAGAAGTTGAGCACTTTTTCAAGTGCCTTTCAGCCATTCATAATTCTTCTGCTGAGAATTCCCTTTTTAGTTCTGAACCCCATTTTTTGGTTTGGTTATTCAAGGTTTTATGCTCTAGTTTCTTGTGTTCTTTATATATTTTAGAGATAAGTCCTCTATCACTTATAGGGTTGGTGAAAATATTTTCCCATTCTGTTGTCTGTCATTTTGTCCTATTGACAATGTCCTTGGCTTTACAGAAGCTTCTCAGCTTCAGGAGGTCCCATTTATTGATTGTTCTTAGTGTATGTGCCACTTGTGTTGTATTTAGGAAGTGGTCGTCTGTGCCGAGTCATTGGAGGGTATTTCTCATTTTCTTTTCTAGGGAAGCTGACTGCTGCCTGACTCAAAGACGGCATGGGATTTTCTCAAGATACCATCTTTACATCTGAAGTATGCTTCATTTGAATCTTTCCTTGAATGTATGTATAACTTCTTTTAGAAACAAACTAGAGGTCTTTGTGCATTTCTAGCCATGGGGTTCCTCTTGGTTTGATTTTCTATCTTCTGTTATATCTCCAGCTGAGTGCCTGCCCTTATCTACCTTGGTCACATGCTGGCTGGCAATAATTTCTAATATTAATGGTATTATTTCCAGAATGTTCTCTTATCTGTAGGGAGATTGAATTTAGGGAATATCAGTGTTTCTTCTATCTGTGGCTGTCCTTAGACGTCTGAGAAATGTTTCAAATGATATATTTTTTCTGAGGTCTAAGTCTGTCTAGGCATCTACTAGAAAACATAATTGCAGAGGAGACAGATACTGAAAAGAATGAAAATCTTACTTGTGAGAAAAGAGATCTTGTTTGTGTGACTCTTTTCTAACATAGTTAGACCAAGTTATCAATGTGTTCCCTGGTGTTTGTGGAAAATTGTGCCTAATAAATGATCAATCACACTGATAACGTTTTATAGGAAATATATGCCAAGGAAATAACATACAGGAAAGCTGCAATTACATACAAGGTGTGGCGAGCCGCTTCTGGCCTGCAGAACGACGAGTCACCACATGCATGATTCTTCTCAGATCACACTTTATTGGAGTACAGCTCAGTTGTGAAATGGTGGAAAGAAGACCCTGAGCCTGAGATTCAGCCTGCTTATATAGGAAAGCCTGGCGCGTGATTGGTGCCCATCACAATGCCTCATTAACATATAGCTGGTGATTGGTTCAAAGTAGTACTCATTAGCATGTGGCTGGTGATTGGCCCAAAATAATGGCTCATTAACATATTTGGTGATCACACCGGATAGGTCCTTTCTCAATGCCTAATTAGCATCAGCACATTGGATTGGTCACTACTCGATGCCTAATTAGCATAAGCGGCAACAGAATGTTCCGGGAAGTTGTGCAAAGGCAAACCGTGCCCTACAACAAGGAATTTTCTTCAAGAATCAGTTAACACACTCAAGGTCAATTATCACCAAAACTCACTGAGGTTTTGGCTTTACTACCAACAGGGCCCTTGACTCTGATGGGTCAGGCTTGTAGGTGCCAACTGAGTTTCTAGTTCATATTCCTGTGGTTCCCAGCATGCCTTCTCATTATAGAGATTTATACATAGACACTCTTCTATCCTTTTCTTAAAATTTTTACCTTTTTATTTCATATGAATTTGTACACAGATGTAGTTCATTTTCATCAAATTTGTCTTTCCTACATTGCCCAAATTCTCCCTCCCACCATCCATATTTCTTGTTTCCAGAGAAAAGTTCAGGTATTTTATATTGGGTCTCAAATCACATCAGAAGTATTGTTAGTCTTGTGACATCCATGGCACTATTACATCAGTTTGTATATCTTGCCAGGATATTTACTATTGCAGATTGTGATCCTCATATTTTAGGCCTAAGACCAATCACAATATTTTGCTGTGTTTGAATTTTGCTGGTTCATGGGTAAACCCAGCCCTTTTTAGGCTTTTCTTCCCTGTTCTCATAACTGTGATGTGTTTTTGTCTCCCTGAGTTGTTTCTGTATCACATTGCTCTTATGTGTGGCCCACACTTATTTCCTGCTCTAACCACTCTGTGGACTGCAGAGCAAGCACATCCTGAGTGTACCAGCTGGATCCTCAGCATCCCATGGCATCCTATCCAGGGATTTTACTCATTCTTTGCACATTACCATGGTTCATGGTCTCCTTGGGGAAAACCTGTGACAATGCCATGGGAACAGGTATGTACTAGAACTAATATATCTAAATTAATGATTCAAGGGTGAGAACAATGAATTCGTTCATTTTCCTTAGGTGTCTGAACAGCCTGAGGCTCCTCTGGGGTTCGGAAGGGTGTCTGTTTGTTCTGAGTATGCCTGCCTTCATTTCATATATTGTTAGCATTTTAATTTGAAACAAGGTGTTAATAAACCCTTTTTACCTAAATCCTGGTTTTCATCTGTACATGGGGGAAATTAGCTCAGACTAAGGTTCTGGGAGACAAGCAGGGCATGGAGAAAATGTCTGTTCACAACACATGGAACAAGAGTTTTGACCCAGAATAGAAGAGCACGGCCTTAGGAAGCTATTGGAAACCTCAGGTGACTGACAGTGAGCCTAAGATGGGTGTTTCTGGAACATGGTGTGAGGGTCTCAGAAGTTCACATATGAACGCTTACACACACACAGCTTCTGATGAGAGGGACACATGTGGGAGAAGTGACAGTGTGCACAACTGCAAACAGCTACACACAGAGTCACACTTACAGATACAGTGTTACATCCATGCACACACACACACACACACACACACACACACACAGCTTCTGATGAGAGGGACACATGTGGGTGAAGTGACAGTGTGCACAACTGCAAACAGTCACACACAGTGTCACACTTACAGATACAGTGTTACATCCATGCACACACACACACACACACACAAGCACATTCACACAGAGTAAGTGAGAGAGGGAGAGAAAGAGGGAGAATGAGGAGAGAAGGAGACACACACACAAATACACACACAGTGGCAGACAAGGAAGCATATAAATTTTCTCTTAGAGATGCAGACACACATCCCAACACTTACAAACACCATGATACTGACAGACAGAGTCTCACA
>PVIH01025807.1:0-13925 GCA_004025045.1 Sigmodon hispidus | reverse complement strand
ACCCAATAATGCTTGGATCAGTCTTCACTCCCGGCCACCTATGCTTTTTTTATAGCAGCCTTATTTATGATAATCTCAAAGGGGAAAGTACTCAAATTTTCATCTGTTCATAGGAACAGTGGAATACTATTGAGGCATAAACAGGAATCAATGATTAATACACAGGACAATGTGGATGATTATGCACAATTATTATACTGAAGAACATTAACCAGACACAAAAGAGAACACCCTGTAAAATTCCTTCTTAGAAAGCCTAGGCCTTGGGGCTGGAGAGATGGCTCAGAGGTTAAGAGCACTGACTGTCAAATACAAATGCTGACTTCCAGAGGTCCTGAGTTCAATTCCCAGCAACCACATGGTTGCTCACAACCATCTCTAATGACATCTGGTATCCTCTTCTGTATACTGTATGCATAATAAATAAATAAATCTTTAAAAAGAAAGTCTAGGCCAAGGTGAACTAATTTATTGAGACAAAAAGTGGACTAGAGACTACTGTGTCTCAAGGAAAAGGCTGGCTAGAAAGTTTCACAAAAGAACATTCTGGAGACGATGGACTTGATCTAGATTAGTCCTGGGATGGTGATTAATTTGGATACATTAATCTACATATTTACAAAGATTATTTTTTAAATTTTAAAATATTTTACTTACATGTGGGTGTGTGAATGTCTGTGTGAGTATAGGTACTGGATCCCATGTAACTGAAATTACTAACAGTTAGGAGCCACCATGTGGGTACTAGGAATCAACACAGGTCCTCTGGAAGAGCAGCAACTGCTGTTAATCCTGGAGCCATTTCTCCAGCCCCTAAAGACTACATTTTTATTTTACATAAACTGTAGCTCAGTAAACTTTGGATAAAATCCATCTGTTGTAATTCCACATGTATAAGATTTTGTATTTAACAATCTAGATCATCCTCTAACTTTGAAAAAATAATCAGCAATTGTCCTAACCTAGCAATAGCATCTCCCATCCTTGTTAGGTTGCCCCATTTGAGGGTGTTTTATACCCAGCTCTCTGTATTTTGCATCCTTACTGGCTGCTGTGCTTACATTGACATCTGACTTTGTGATCACTGTAAATTGCAGAAATTCTTTCATTTTAATCTCCTATATTTATTTTTGTAGCAAAATCTCAATTATACCTGAGGAACTAGGTATAAGCAGCTTGAGTTTGATACTTAATTGAAGGTTAACCAGAGCACAGACTTGACTCTGGTTATTGAGAAAGTTTCCATGGCCATGTCTGTGCTAGAGAGCCACAGAACATGACTGAGGCTTTGTTTTCAAGAACCAGCCAGTGTCAGGGTGTGGGGTGGGGTTGACTATGCTAGGCAAGAGAAGCTGGAGGTGAGCCTTTGTTTTACGAGGTAAAGTCTCACAATGCTCCCCAGGTGAGTCTGGGACTCCTGGGCTCAAGGGAACTTTCCATCTCAGTCACCGGAGCGATGTGATTACAGGTGTGTGCCACCACACTTAGCTTAAAGAAGAGTTTTAGGGAGGGGTCAGGCTCTTTGAATTTTCAGTCCATGTATTGTGTACACCTCGCCACGTGCATATTTATGTCTCTGTACTGTGGACTGAAGCAATCAGGCTTTCTAGACAGATGATCGATGCTGGCTTTGTTGTAGGAAATACAAGGTAGTCTTGAGCTACAGTCACACTAGAGAGAAAGGAAAATATCAAAGTCTGTTGGGAATATGCCTGGGAAAATTTTTCATTGGCAATAGTGGGGCACTTTAGGGACCTTTGCAATGTAAAATAAAAGATTAGAACTGAATCAAGACACATCATATATTAAAATTCCATGGGTTCAAAGGAATAGCAAAAAATGGAAAGGTGAGCGTAACAGTAAAGTCATTAGTAAATAAATACTATTGATAAATAGGTCCCTGGACACTAGTACACTCCATGACCTCCCCACTAATAGCAAGAGTCTGTAAACTACAGTTCAAAACCTACTTTTATGGCCTATATTTGTGATATTCTTAAGTTAAGTGAGAATTCTACACTCTTGTATGTGTGTGTGGTGTATGTGGGTGGGTATAAGCACCCATGTGTCTGCCTGTGGAGGCCAGAAGTTGACATCCCATATCTCCATGTACTGTTCTCCATAGTGCTTTTGGAGACAGGGTCTTTCACTGAGCCCAATACTTGTTGTTGGGGCTACACTGGCTGGCCAACAGGTCCCCAGGGCTTTCCACCATGTCTCTGCACCCCTAAAAGGTGGAGTTATCGCTATGTACCACCCTGGTCAGCTTTCCATGGGTGTTGGGAATCCAAACTCAGGTTTTTATGCTTTCTTGGCCGGCAGTTTGCTCATTGACTTTTATTTATTTAGTTGTTTGTTTGTTTTGAGGCAAGATCTCACTGTGTAGCCCTGGCGGGCCTGGAATACACAGAGATCTACCTGCCTCTGTCCACCCAGTACTGGGATTTAAAGGCATATGCCCAGAATAATCCAGTCTTACAAAGAAAGGGATATGTGATATATATATATATATATATATATATGTACACATACACACATATGTATCTCAAAGTCTGTTGGAAAGATGCATATATATGTGTATATATATATATATATCTCATTCAGAAAACCAAAAATTTAACTATTTGATACTTTTTATAAAAAAAATTCCCGTCATCTTACTCTGTGTTTTAATTAGTCAACAGATAAACTTTCAAGGAGAAAAGATTTATTTGAGCTCACAGTTTCAGGGATTTTAATCTAATATGGTGGTGAAGACAGGGCAGCTGGACTGTGTCCCTCAGACTGCTCATATCATGGCTGACCAAGGATCAGAGAGAGAGACTGGGACCAGGAATGTGCCCTAGAGAGCTGCTCATCCTTCTAGGTCCCACTTCATCATGGCTCCACCCCCTCCCACACCAGATAGTGTCACCAGCGGGGAGGCAAGTGTTCAGAGCATGAACCTGTGGGACATTCCAGAGTCACACCAAAATACTGTATGCATGTGTGTATATGGGCTTGTAGCAAATAAAAAGGAACCTTTGAAAGGATGGTTTTCTATGTTTTAAGTTTGATTTTATTCTCCTAAGAGCTTAATGGCTTTTGAGTCATTTCTCATCATAGGTCACCATGATGTCTGCTGAATCTCTGAAGCATTTGTGACACTATTTGTGGAACAGGTAACAGTACGTCAACTGGCTTTTCTCACTGAGATCAACAGAGCTTCAGCCTGAGAAGTGCTAGGAACACTAAGTGGATAGCTTAAGTGTGAAATAATGAGCTTGAAGCATTGAGAGCTCACAAAGTATTTTTTAAAACCATTTAAAAATAGGTTATTCTGTGAGTGCCTCTAAATCCTTTTGGCTAGGTGAGGTTGTGCACTCTTTTAATCTCCGCACCTGGAGGCAGAGGCAGGTGGGTCTCTGTGAGTTCTAGGTCTACATAGCAATGTTCAGGGCAGGCCAGGCAACTTAGTGAGAACATGTCTCAAAATACAAAAATAAAAAGCACAGACCAGACACATGGATCAGTGGTGGAATACCTGCCTAATATGTGCAAGGCTCTGGGTTTAGTTCCCAGGACCCTATGAGAAGCTCACCTTCCCCCGCAGCCCTCGGTTAATTGTTTCCCATTGGCTGAAGCATCTTCCAGTCCAAGGACACAAGATCCCCTCCAAGGCATTTTCCTCATGTGTCTCTGTGTGTGGGTTTGCAAGCCATACTTTTTTAAGAATGCTGGCACAGACATAATTATGCCCATTTCTCAGAGAAGGTAATGAGAAGGCAGAGGGGTGTGTGCATGGTCACAGTGACTCAGAGCAGATCTAGAAATAGAAACTAGCCATCACTCACTGACAGACTCCAAGGACACCTGACATACTGCACCTGTTTCCGTGGGCGGTAGGGAAGTAACAAATGTAGCAATGGGATGGCTGCCTCTGTCTTCACACAAAGCTGTGATGTGTCAGTTTCTAGGTGTTCTCCCAGAGTGCTAAGCTGGGTACTGACAGATGAAAATGATAGCAAAGGTGCTTTCCTGCTCTGCCTTCTGGAAGGGAGACCTGCTGGCCACAGCTGAACTGATGTATAGTGTACAGTTAAATGAAAGAAAGAAAGGACGGAATAATGTAGACAGCATGCATGCCAGCCAGGAGTAGCACACCTGATTCCCAGGGTTCCCGAAGCTGAGATTACCAGTTGAGGCCAGTTGCAGAGTACTTGTGAAGCATGGATGAGACCTTGGATTTGAATCTTATCAGAAGAGAGAGATTAAGTGGGAGGGGGTACAGAGAGACATAGACAGACAGGGAGATAGACAGACAGAGACAGAGAGCAGCATTTAGGAGGGAGAGGAGGCAGGGGGTATGCTCAAGTGTGTGTGGTCTACCTCTAAGATGGTGGTAATACAACTTGCCTTCAAGGAAGGGAACTGCCTGGAAAATAGACTAAACAAGTCATTCCTTTCTTCAAGTTTGTTGACTTCTTTCAACAAGTCATTCCTTTCTTCAGTACAGCACCAAAGCTTGTATTTCTTTACTTAGCAACTATTTCTTAAATACTATTCAAGGCCCTGAGCATGCTTTAGGGCTCAAACCAAGTGACAGATCTCTGTCTCTGTGTCATGTGCATGTCCACAGGAGACAAAAAGTAGGAAAAAAGTAATTAAAATTTAAAGCTTATGCTCATCAGAGTTAGATAAGAAAAACCATGCATTAGTCATAAAAATGTTTCACAACATCAATGATTGGCTGAGCTCTAGGGAAAAGAAGTCCTTTACATGCCGTTGGGGTTTACACTGACGCAATCAGGAGTCTCATTATGTTTCAGGTGATACATGTCCAGGTATTTGCACTTCTTGTCTGAACACATGGATTCGTGCACAAGTATGTGTGTGTACTCATAGTGTATGATGGCTGATTGTGACATGGGATGCCCTCTGACTGGAATCACCTGACCTACTTTTATTTCTGTTGTTGTGGCAAAGTACCCTGATGAAAAGCAGTTTAGAGGAGAAAGGTTTTTTTGTGTTTTGTTTTGTTTTTGTTCACAGTTTTAAGTTACAATACATTACTTCCGGGAAGTCAGGGCTTGGGCATTCCTAGTCAAAAGCAGGAAAAGGATAAGCTTATGGAAACTTGCTTAATAACTCTCGCTGCTGAGATCACATTGCCTAGGGGATGGTGCTGCCCACAATAGACTGGGTCTTCTTACACTGACAATCAAGACAATCTCAAAAGACGTGCTTGTAGTGATAGATTGTATATCTTTTTTTTTTTTTTAAAACTTTATTATTTATTTATTTGCCTTGGTGTTTTGCCTGGAACTGGAACTACAGACAGTTGTTAGCTGCCATGTGGGTGCTGGGAATCGAACCTGGGTCCTCTGGAAGAGCAGATGGTGCTCTTAACCGCTGAGCCATCTCTCCAGCCCCTAGATTGTATATCTATTAAAGTTTGCTTGAAAAATCAGACGACAGAGCCACCCACAGATTTAGCTATGAAGGTCAGGGAGTGGTGACCATGCCTTCAATCCCAGCACTTGGATCTGGATCTCTGAGTTCAAGGCCAAACAGAGCCAGGCAGTGATGGCACACATCTTTAATTTTAGCTCTAGGAAAGCTGAATGAAGAAGTGAGATGCCTGGGAGGCCTGGCGGGGGTAGGGGGGAGGACACAATGACAGGAAGCGGGAGTTCATCCTTTCACATTTTCACCTTTGACCTCCTGCCCTTTCAGCTGAGGACTGAGAGGCATTCAGTCTGAGGATTCCTGAGGAGTTGGCTGGGTAAGAAGTGGCTGTGGCTTGTTTTTTTGTCTCTCTGATCTTTCAGCTTTTCCCCAATATCTGACTCTGGATTTTTATTATAAGACAGAGAAGAATTCGTGCAATACATTCCATAGGCCAACCTGACCTAGATAATTCCTCATTAAGATTCTCTTCTCTGGTGGATCTAGTGACAGTTAAAAATAACTGGCATGCCACCCAAGATGGTTCCTGAAGGGGTGTAGAGGAGAGAGCGAGCAGTAGACCTTGAAGCAAAGCAAAAAAAAAAAAAAAAAAAAAAAAGAAGTCATCTGTCCTGGCTTCAAGTGTGCTTCTGGGTTTCAGATAAGTCAGGGACATGTTGATGCTGTGAGTGCTGACCCTTGCCTTTACTGGCATCTATTGGCTTGTGCTTACACCTATTTTCCTCCCTAGCCACCTCACACAGGGTGCATGCTGAGATGGGGACAGGAAAGAGCTCAAAGGCAGTGCAAGCCATGCTGGCCCAATTGTGAGTCCTCAGCTTGGGCACCTGCCTGCTCTAAGGCACCATGTATGACCCGGATTTTGCTGTCAAATGCTGGCTTCTCCCAAGAACTACAGTTAACACATCCTGAATGAGCAGAGCCATAGTTTCAAAATGAGAAAGATTCCCATCCCTTGGTTCCAAGAGGGAGAACAATATAACAAAGACAGAATTTGGAGGAAAACTTATTCAGAGTCCCATCAAGCTTTGGGTGAATCCAGGGAAGTTGGGCAACCCTGGGATGCTACATGGTGTCTCCATGCCTCCATTCCCTTATCTGAGGTGTGGAGACAATATTATGCCTTCATCCAAGGATGTTTAGAACCATATATGGCTCACAGCATCCTATGCAACTTGTTTCTACTGGATTTTATTCTCTCAAGGCCCTAGACAAGTGAAAGGCCATTCTGCTTTCCAAACACATGAAAAAGACAGTGTTTAAAGTGGACACAGGAGCCAGGGGTGATGGCTTGTGCCTGTGATCCCACCACTTAGGCAGAAGCTGGAGGATCAGGAATTCAAGGTCATCCTCTTCTATATGGCAATTTAAAGACCAGCCTGAGATGCACGGACTTTGTCTTAAAAAAAAAAAAAAACGGGTTCGAGAGATGGCTCAGGGGTTAAGAGCACTCACTGACTGTTCTTCCAGAGGTCCTGAGTTCAATTCCCAGCAACCACATGATGGCTCACAACCATCTGTAATGAGATCTGGTGCCGTCTTCTGTATACTGTATACGTAATAAATAAATAAATCTTTTAAAAAAATCCCTCAAACTAAACAAATTTTAAAAATGGGTAATGGTTAAGGGGATATCTGACATCATGCCAACGAGACAAATGAACTGTAGTGCTGATAGGTCAATGATGTTGAATGAAAGGCAAGAGAGAGTTTCAGTGTTTGAAAGGATGTGGGGTGTGGTCTGCACGTGCAAGCCACAGTGCAGGTTCAAGTGGAGCACGGAGCAGCTCTCTGTGCCAAGGTCCCAGTCACTGCAGGGGTAGGGTGTGAACGCTGTCATGTCTTTCCTGACTTCAAAATTTGATACAGTCTCTTGTAAGTATTTCCCATCTAGGGACCAGATGGAAATGGAATTTTTGACTTTGAAAATTTTGAATCTATTAAGCATTGATCTTGAGAAAGCATTCCCAAGTCATACACATCATCACAACTATGCCCAGTCCCCCAGTCCAGCCCTGTCTCCCCCTTCCTTCCCCACCTTCCTGTTTTCCTTGCTTCCTCTTCTCTCCCCTTTTCTGCCTTCTCTCTCCCTTTAAAGCCACTTCCTCCCATCATGTGTGTCCTTCCCTGGTTATTGCTGAAATTGCCAGACAGCTGCCTTCCTAATTGTGGTGTTATTAGAGAGTAACATTAATTATAATGGGAGCTCGCTTTGCTTAGCAGTGAAAGTTATGACCAAAGAAGTGATCAGGAGCGATAAAGCTGCACTTTCTGTGGATGGAAGGACATCCTGGGGCCCAGATCCTGTGACCCTCCTTTCTGGCGACCATGTACCATCTGTTTTAGGAGTCACTTTTACCAGTCCTAGCCAAAAACTCAGAGCAAAAGGCCCAGGAGCATTAGAATAGTATGAGAATAATTTCACCAGCCAGAGATGAGAGTGACTTGAACCCCTTCACAGACTTACATGACAGTTCAATTTTAAAGAAAAAAAATCTTAAACATGTAGATCCACCTAAAGATCTCACCTCATGGGCAGACATGGAGATGAAGATGTGTGATTTAGGAGATGGAGATAGGAAGGCCAGTCTTGGCTACTGTGTGATTTTAAATAAAAATCCTAACTTCAAACATGGGTGTGCTGCCAGCATCTGCACCTATAATTCTAGCACTCAGGGGGCTGAGGCAGGAGAATTGAAGCCAGCCTGGGCTACATAGCAAGATCTTAATTTAAAAAAAAACCAACCACCCCAACCCAACCAAACAGTAAAGTACTAGAGCCAGAGTGTGGGAAGAGAAAACTCAGCTCATAGCCAGAGGCATTTGCCCCAAGTTGTGAGGCAGGTGTTGTACATTCACAAAACTAGACCAGCTGGGGCAGCACATCTGTGCTGACTGCTCATTTCTAGAATCTTCTGGCTTCTGTAGTTGAGTCCACAGAATGGTTGAAGAATCCCATGAGGTTATCTCTGTAGACAGAAGTGGTCTAGAGTGTCATTAATAATGCCAGCTTCCTGTCTTTCTGCTTGGAGATTGGCTGCTTCTTGTACAAGGATGCCATTGAGCCTGCTCATCATGATATGATATAGGCTGCCTTTGAGAACCAATTATACTGTCATTTACTTAATATCTTTCTTTTAGTTGACTCACTCCTGGTTTGGCTTAAATGCCCACTTCAGCTTTGTTCTAAGCAACAATATTCACTAAATCACAGGTTGGATGTCACTAATTATATATGTGTTCTAATCCACCTCAACATAAATAATTATGAACGAGATGAGAAACAGTGCCATGTGCACTATCTGAAAGCCACAAGTAGCCTCTCTGAGGCAGACACATTCAGCAGCGAGTCTTCTCTAACTCTAGATTAGATAAGACACCTTGCTGCCTGACGTGCTGACTCCGCCCCCAGAGTGGTCATGCCCGGTGGATTTTAGCCTGACCTGTTTTGTAGGTTTCTCTATCACCTAGCTTACATCTACATTACATAGACCTCAATTCCAGGAACAGCTTGACACGTGCCCAGCCAACCCAGACTGAGGTTCCCAATCTCTAAGACCTCATATGATCACAGCTGTCAGAAAGACTTAACTGGCTGCCCTGCCCCAGTCAGGGCTGGAGCCTAAACCCAGGGTTTTGTGTCATGCTAGACAAGTGTTTGACCACTGAGCTATGTCCCTAGCCCTTGCATTACCTTCCCCTCTCCCCACACTGGCCTAGCATATGCCATCTTCCTGTATCTCAGACTCTGAAGTACCAGGATGTGGTCATACGTCATTATAGCAAGCTTAGAAAATGTTTAATTCTTTTGGAGGTGCTCTGATGCAACCCCAGGACTCCAGCATGCTGTGAAAGCAAAGCACTCTGCCACTGAGTGCCATCCCAGCCCTTCCTTGAATGACCTTTTAAGGAAACATCTGTCATTTCCTTGGGCACCTGGTGATTAAGTTCTGCAACTGGGTCTAGAAAGATAACCACACCCATGGCAGTTCCATCCTCTCTGTTAAAACTTTCTGCAACAATGCAGATGCTCACAGAGAGAAGACTTCATTGTGTGCTAGGGATGGAAGAGCCTGGCATGCTATGCACAGTCCAAACACACAGATGAACACGGGAGATCATTAGGAAGGATGATTACGTATTATTGTTTAAAATAATCTGTGAGGTCGGGGAAAATGGCTTAGTTGGGAAAGCACTTTCCTTGTAAATGTGAGGACCTAGACTTGATCCCCAAACTCACATAAAGAGCTGGACATGGAGGTGGGTACTTGTCATCCCCACTGAGGTGTTTTGACGGTGAGGTGGATCTCTAGAAACTCTGTGGTCAGCTAGTTAAGTCTACTTGGCAAAGTTCCAGGCCAATGGGAGACTCTATCTCAACCCAAAAGGTAGAGGAACCTGAGAAATGATAGTCAAGGTTGTTCTCTTATTGCTACATGCATGTGCTACACAAGCAATCACACTGAGACATACACACAGACAGACACACACACTCACACACTTACACACACCCGTAGAATTGGTCATGGTGACATACATTTGTAATCCCAGTTCTCAGGAGTCTGATAGAGAGTTCTAAGCTAGCCTGAGCTACATAGCCAGGCCCCTCCACGCCAAGATTAAAAACAACCTGTAGGATTTTATATACATATATATACATATATATATACATATAAAACATCTGGAATGGTATTAACCAGATATATTTATGTACATATGAAAAATCACCTGTAATGTTATTAACCAGAGTGTTTATTGTGATTACCTCTTAGAATCAAGAGCTTGAGTTACTAAGGATAATATTTTTAGCTTATCTGTGTTTTACAACTTTTCTGTGATGAACATATATTATTTATATCATAAAAACACAATAGGCAAGCACATTCTTAGTCTTGTAGCAGTGTGGGAAAAGACTTCAGACCTGGGATTACAAAAGTATGCCACCCTGGCTAACTCTATAGGTATGTGTGAGTGAATGTGTGTGTGTGTGTGTGTGTGTGTGTGTGAATATGCTTGCATGTGTAGTACACGCATGTAGCAATTAAAGGCAGCGTTACTATTTGGATTATAAAAGGTAGGGCCAGCATCCCAGGAGTAAAAACCCTCACTACACACAAACCTGATGATCAGAACCTATGTTAAAAAAAAAAAAAAGCTAGAAATAGTGGCATGTGCCCATAATCCCAGCACCCCTGCTGCAAGATGAAAGGCATAGAGAGAAAAGAATTCCTTGGGATCTTGGGCCATCTAGCCTAGAGTATACAACACAGCGAGGGAACCTGAAGCAGCCTTTCTCAGAGAATGCAGAGAGGAGAGCAGTCTCCCAGAGGCTGCCCTCTGACCACCACGGGCATATTATAGGTCTCTCCGTCCCCTTCACTTCTTCCCTTCTCTCTACAGTAGAAATAGAAATACAGTTGGTTTCTTATTTTCATCTGTGGACTCAAGCAACCTCAGATGAGAATTTTTTAAAGTAGTGTCTGTCCTAAACATGTCCAGATGCCCTTCTCATCATTACTTCCTACACAATATAGTAAACACCGTAGGCATAGAGGTGTAGGCATGATGGCTAATCTGGAGAGGACCATGTCTGCAGGGGCATATTTGAAGGTAGTGGTGACCCCTGAATCACTTTATGTGAGGGACTGAATAGTGAGGACTTAGGTCCTGGATGGAGTCCCCTGTGGATCCGAAAAGAGGACTGTGCCTGAAGAAATTGGTTGTTAGTGATGAGTGGTGGGAAAATAGCAGGGAACGTAGTTTGGTTGTTGCTGATGGGTTGTTCTTAAGATTAAAAAATCTAGTTATATTGCCCAACTGCTCCGGAACTCACTATGTAGCCCAGGCTATCCTCAACCTCATGGTAATTCTTTTGCCTTATGAATGCTTCTGGAATTGCTGGAATGTGCCACCAGAGCCCAGAAAACTCTTACTTTTTATGTTCCCTTCCTAGAATGAAGAGGCTTGGGGAGTGGTCTAGTGAGGACCTGGTTGCTTGGGATAAGTTTCCATTACTTGGCCAAATGGGTTGGTCATCCACAAAGCTTATGCTCTGCTATTTGCTTCTGTTTACTCCAGTTTTTGTTACTTTATAACTTATTTTCAATTCAAAGTGATGTTTGGTCAGCTAGCAGAGCCTACTCAGGACCTCGAGCCTTGTTCCTACAGTCTCTGGAGGTGACTCTGGCCTTGCCTCTTGGGGACAGGTGAGCCACAGATGGGTTTCAGAGGTGACTGTGCCTAGCCCCTCCACGCTGATGTTCTTCATCTCCATGTGGTTTGCTCTTTATCATCAGGCATCCTCTTCTATGCACCCCGCCCCCAGGCCCAGAGCCAGGAACCCTGTCATCTAGTTCCAGTGGATGAATGACTTGGGGACACCAATGACAAGCACCCAAGCCCTTGGCCCTGCCCTCACTCATTCAAGTGGCCACCTGCCCAGGGTGGGTGGAGTGTCCTGTGCTGATGGCAGGTTAGAGAGGAAGAATGCAACTGCTTTTGTCTGCTTACTGCCTCCCCTCCCTGTCCAGGCTGAAGGCAACTGCAGAGGATAAGATTAACTAAGCAGCCTGGAAAAGGTGTGTGTGTGTGTGTGTGTGTGTGTGTGTGTGTGTGTGTGTGTGTGTGGTCTGACTTTGCAGTCTTTCTCTGCCCAC
Source organism: Sigmodon hispidus (assembly GCA_004025045.1). Lineage (NCBI taxonomy): Eukaryota > Metazoa > Chordata > Mammalia > Rodentia > Cricetidae > Sigmodon > Sigmodon hispidus. The sequence goes on along the minus strand of PVIH01025807.1, from coordinate 1,821 downwards.
TTATGAATATTGTGTTATTAAAAGTGGAGACTCATTTCTGTGATCCTGAACTGGGGAGGCCGAGGAAGCAGAATGATAAGTTCAAAGCCAGTTTGTTCTCCATAGTGAGATCCTGTCTCAAATGAACAGGTAGATGAAGTCTATGTCCATCAGTCTTTAGAAAAGACAGGGGTGTGTGTGTGTGTGTGTGTGTGTGTGTGTGTGTGTGTGTGTGTGTGTGTGTGTGTGTGTGTGTGTGTTGCAGGAGATGCTTCTCTCCTTCCATCATGTGGGCCCAGGGGACTGAGTTCTGATCATCACGTTTAGCAGATACTGCCTTCCTCCACTGAGGCATCCTACAGTCCCAGGTGTTTTTTTTGAAAACGAGCTTCACTATGTAGCCCTACCTGGCCCTGGGCTCACTGGGTAGCACAGACTGGATTTCAAACTCATGGTATTTTTTTTTTCTGCTTCTGCCTTCTCCCAAGTACTGGTTTCATAGTTCTGCACCACCGCCTCCAGCTACATTTTGCCTTTAATTTTTCTTGCAGTTAATTAATTAACTACTGTATGGGTGTGTGCATGACACAAAAGACAACGTGCAGGAACTGGTTCTCTTCTAGTGTGTAGGTCCCAGGGATGGACCTAAGTCGTCAGTCTTTGCAGCAAGCACCATGGGCCATCTGGCCACCCCCATTTTGCCTTGAAATAAGAAATAGGAAAGGACTCCTAAAGTAGGTGACTTAAGATGAGAATTCAACCATAGAATGTTCTGGAAACCTTTGTTTGGAATAAGCTAGTATATCAGTCCCAAGAATAAGGCATTCTCTCTGAGTATGAAGGATGAATTTCTGGTTTCCTCTTTCCAACCCAGAGTCAAGAGGACTCTTCTGCTATCTCTGTCTGCCCACTTCCCCCACACCCACCTCTCTGCCTGATGATCCTCTCTCCTCATCTCCTTCAGTCAGCCAGGGCTGCCCTAACAAGGCATCCAGCTGCATGGCTCAGACAGCAGGATGAATTTTCTCATTGTCTAGAGGCTTGAAGTGTAAGGTCAGGGTGCTGGCATTGGGCTGGTTCTACTGAGGGTGCTCCCTGGCTGGCAAATGACTGTGCTTTTCTGGCCCGTCCTCTGCCTGTGTGCATGGCGACCCTGTTCTGTATCCACGCTTCTTCTTACAATGACACCATTCACGCAGAAGTAATCTCTCTAACTACTTATTTTTAAAATTTAATCACCACTTTAAAGGCCTCTTTGCAAATATAGGCCTCCTGGGGGACAGGCAGAGGTTCAACCTAGGAATTTAGAGAGATATAATTCCCCCTATAGCACAGTTGCAATGGCAGGGGGCTGGAGGGACAAGAGGTGTCTTCTCCCTTTCATTATCTTACGCCCAGCTCCACACACAGTACAGGGGACTCACTGAGAGAAAGCTTTAAGCTGTGGTGCATACCTGTGACCCCAGCACGCCGGAGGTGGAAGTGTGAAGATAAGAAGTTCAAGGTCATCCTCAGGTACATAGTGAGTTAGAGACTAACCTACATGGATTCTGTCTCAAGAAAACATAGGAGGGTGGGGAGGGAGAAACAAAGGGAGGGAGGGAGGGAGAGAGAGAGAGAGAGAGAGAGAGAGAGAGAGAGAGAGAGAGAGAGAACAACAGGATGGCTAAGCAGTGAAAAGCATTTGTCACCAAACCTGATGATCTAGTGTGATCTCTGGGACTCACATAATGGAAGGAGAGAACCAGCTCCCCCACCTTGTCTTCTGACCTTCACATGTGTCATAGGCACAAGTACACACACACACACACTCACACACACACATGTACACACACACGTACA
>PVIH01025806.1:0-19911 GCA_004025045.1 Sigmodon hispidus | reverse complement strand
ATAGGGTTATTCAAGGTTTTGGGATCTAAATTCTTGAGCTCTTTATATACCTTAGAGATCAGTCCTCTGTCACTTGTAGGGTTGGTGAAAATCTTTTCCCATTCTGTAGGCTGGCGTTTTGTCCTATTGACAGTGTCCTTGGCTTTGCAGAAGCTTCCCAGCTTCAGGAGATCCCACTTATTGATTGTTGGTCTTAGTAGATTTCTGAAGAGGTTTTACATGTTTACATTTTCACCAGCAATGAAGGAGTGTTTCCCTTGGTCCACACCCCTCCATCATAGGCTTTCGTCTGTGTTTTTAATCTCAGCCATTCTGACAGGAATAATATGGTATCTCAGAGTTGTTTTGATTTATATTCCACTGGTGGCTAAAAATATTAAGAGTATTCTGTCTATGTGAGAATGTTCTTTTGAGAACTGGCCAGTTAGTTCTGTGCACCATCTTTATTTATATTATTATGGTTTTTAACCTCTAGTTTCTCGAGTTCTTTATATATTTATATTTTTGGTTGTGAGTGTAGCCTTTAACGGCTGAGCCATTTCTCCAGCCCGAGTTCTTTATATATTTTAGATCTATCCTCTGTAAGAAACAGAATTGATAAAGACCTTTTCTAACTCTGTAGACTCTTATATTGTCTTATTGACTGTGTACTTTGACTTACAGAAGCTTCTCAATTTCAGGAGGTCCCAACTATTAATTGCTGCACTCAGTGTCTGGGTTACTGGCGTCATATTTAGGAAGTGATCACCTGTGCCAATGTGTTCAAGAGTATTTTTCATGTTTTCTATCAGGTTCAATGTAACTGGGTTTATGTTAAGGTCCTAGATCCTCTGGACTGGAGTTTTGTATAGGGTGCTAGATATGGATTTAGTTGCATTCTACATGCCTCCATCTTGTTATGCCAACACCCTTTGTTGAAGATGCTTTTTCCCCATTGTATATTTTCTGCTTCTTTGTCAAAAATTAGGTGTTCATAGGTATGTGGATTAATGTCAGGGTCTTCAGTTAGATTTCATTGACCCACAAGTCTGTTTTTATACCAGTACCAGGATGTTTTTATTGCTGTGGCTCTATAACTGAGTTTGAATCAGGGAAGGAAATGCCTTATGAAAGCGTTTATTGAACAAGATTTTTTGTGTGATTCTGGGTTTTTTGCTTTTCCATATGAAGTTGACTAATTTTTTTTTGAGGTCTGTGAAGAATTGTCTTGGAAATTTGATGGGGATCACTTTTGGTAAGATTGCCATTTTTACTATGTTGATCCTATCTATCCAGGAGAATGGGAGATCTTTCCATTTTCTAATATCTTTTTCAATTTCTTTCTTCAATGACTTAGAGTTCTTGTCATAAAAGTCACTGCCTTCATTATAGTTACCCCAAGATACTTCAAGTTATTTGCTGCTGTTATATAGGGTGATGTTTACTGATTTCTTTTTCAGCCCTTTTATCATTTGTGTATAGAAGGGCTAATGATTTTTTTGTTTTGTTTTGGTTAATATTGTACCTGGCCACATTGCTGAAGGTGTTTGTCAGCTGGAGTTTACCAAGGAGTTCCCTGGTAAAAACATGGGGATGGAACACATATGTATACTATCATATCATCTGCAAATAATGAAAGTTTAACTTCTTTCTTTACAAATCATATACACTTAATCTCCTTTTGTTGTCTTATTGCTTTAGCTAAGACTTGGAGAACTATCTTGAATAGATATGGGGAGAGTTGACACCCTTATCTTGTTTCTGATTTTAGTGATATTGCTTGGAGTTTCTCTCTGTTTAGTTTCATGTTGGCTGTTGGTTTGCTCTATATTGCCTTTATTATGTTTTTCCTGAATAAACTGGGACTATAAGGAGGAAGGAACAAGTAGAGGTGGGAAGAGGACATGAGGGAATGTGATAGCTTCCCTGGGGGAGGGACAGACAGGGAGAATATCAAAATAGATATCTTGAGAAAAGATGTCCCTGTGTAGTTTGAGAGAAATCTGGTGCTAGGGAAATACTCCAGAATTCACAAAAATGACACTGGCAAAAATGCCAAGGTATAGTGGAGAGGATACGTCAACTGACTTTTACCTACAATCAAATTGATGACCACTCTGTCATTATAGAAACTTTTATCCAGCAACTGATGGAATCAGATGCAGAGATTCACATCTTAGCACCAGGTTGAGTACAGAACAGAACAAGAAGCCTTAGGGAAGCCTCTTAGGTGCATTGGGATCCTTGATTCACCTTTGTCTCCCCTTTTGGGGTCAGGGAATGGAGGTTTTCAAGGCAGTCCAGAGTTGGGGTCAAACCTCAGACCCAAACTTCACACTTATTCTTTGAGGGTAAGAATGGAGTCTGGTGGTGCAGGGAAGAAATGCTATCATGATGCTACAAGAGGACTGGAGCAGGCACAGCCCAAGGGGTGAGGAGCAGCATGCAAGCCTAGAACTGCAAGTTTTGTTAGCCTTTTCCATGCCTTCAAATTTCCCCTTTACTTTATCAGACATAATCTTCCAATCTTCTTAGCACTTCTTTATTATGGTAATTAACCCACCATGAGATATGTGTTAAATAAGGTTTACTATTTGAAAGTCACTTACAGAACAGGGGTTGTTCAGGGAGGAGTAGAAAAAGTAGGAGAAGGGTGGAGAAGTGGAGAGCAAGAGCAATCCCAGCCAGACAGTCCTTCCTTCACCACGTCACAGGTCCAGAGCCCGTGCTTCCGCTTCCCTCTTCCACTTCACTCTTCCGGCTTGTCCCTCTTTCGTCGCTCCCCCAGTTGACCATGCCCTGCCCCGCTCAACACTCCAGCACAGTTTACCTGCATAGCTTCGGATTTCCCGCTACATCTCCCCCTTCTGTCTAAATAAAAAGGTTCTAAACTAAGTATAAAACTACATACTATAGGGATTATTATAAGGCAGTGTTTGGGGAAGAGAAAGGTACTAACATAAGTGAGGTCAAACTACCGCTAACAAATAACAAATACAAGGTGCAATTTAATGTCTAGAATGTTGATACAAGGAAATGCACAGGGATTGCTTCAAGGCTGTTTATCTCGAACAATAAAGTTCTAACACCTGAGTGTCTTTGCTGAGATGTGAAGTAATAACAACCTCAACTATCCAGTCTTCAATACCATCAAGACCTGAGAAGGAAAATATATACCTGAAGTTGGAAGCATGATGAAGTAACTTCCAAAAATTTAGGAGAAGACAACGACAGTTAACTACCTGGACAGTCATCCACAACTTCTCAATACAATGGGAGCATCCATCCTTGTGGCTACTGGCCTATGATATCTGACAAGTCTCCGTAGAAGCAGGGTACTTTTTGGTAAGACTGTCTTATCCTGTCTAGGCAGGCTTCGGCAGTCTCTATCCTTCATCCTGCTAGCCCATATCGAATGATGAGCACGCTGACAGCAGTCAGGGCAAGTGCCGTCCTTTGCCCCTCAGGCCATTGTTTGCCAAACAAGACAATCTCTTTGTAAGATGTCTGTGATGCTCAACACCTCCTTGAGAAAGGAACAGTGATGCCAGGAGTCGTCATGTCTCTCAAGGCCAAATTCGAGATAACAAAATCTTAAATGCCATATTCTCTCGGTCTATGAAGTGGTTGAAGACCCCTATCTATCTGGTATATTCTAACATGTTTCCGAAAAGCCTGAGTATCCTGACTATTAGGTGGCAAATCTGAGTAACCATAATCTGCAATCCCAATCAACCAAGAAAGTGAAGCTAACATTGTAAAAATAGGCATTCCAAAATGAGTGTACATCTCCTCCATAATAATTTCATGTATAACAATCTTATGTATATTGACCAAAATACACATTTTGTATCAAATGACAACAATATCCTAACTATATATCATTGTATATATAAAAATATATCTAAACAGAGTTATATAAAACAACTTGTGTATATATTACAACAAATGTTATGACTAGCATAAATAATTAGAGGTAGAAATTGCATTATGGAAATGGCAATGTACTTAATACACATCAATGTGCAAAATATTATAAACAGAGGTAGACACGTGCAAATTAAGGCAATTATACATTCAGCTTTGTATCAAAGTATATGTTATCCCAATCAAACATATAGATTGATTTCCCTTTTGTATCAATATACAAACATTTGTACCATGTTCCACTTTGTAGCAATATATATATTATCTCAATCAAACATATAGATTGATTTTCCATTTGTATCAATATACAAACATCTGTACCATGGTGATTCATTTTTCATTCATCCTTTGGTTAAGAGTTGTTTGCAAGTATAATGATCTCCTATCTATTCCCTTTTTCTTCTTTCTCTCTCTCTTTTTTTTCATTTCTACATCTATAATATCATTCTATCCTCTACCCAAGATTAACTTATAACCATTGTATCAAAATGATAATTGACCATAACCCTCCCTTGGATGACCAACTTATCGGGAAAGGAACGTAGTTCTTTCATTAAGTTGCTTTATGCTGGCCTGTGGACGACAGTATCTCTATGGGGTCCTGTAAGACTAAAACAATGGTTAAGTCCTAATGAAGTAACTATAAACATATATAACTATTATATAAACATATATAACCATTCTCATGGTACTAAGTAAGTCCATCTGAAATATTTGTTAAAGATATGATATGAAACTATCTTACAACTGGCCTGATTGCTCTATATCTCAAAAGTGATCACTGAGTGACATACAGCAGGTTCCTTCTTTCTCTGTCTCAAGAGTCTTTCATTTTCTGTTTTTTTTTTTATTTTATGGAGGGCCCATCTCCCTTCTGGATGCCTTGGAGAGTGCTGGTAGGAGAAATTGCTTTTTATAGTGGGGAATCCAATGAATACTATTAACTGAAGATATTGAACCATCAGAAAGAATTGTGTGCAGACAAGAATTTTAGATTAAGAGAGTAAGAAATGTAGAAAGAAGTAAGATTTAAGATTTAAGATGAAAGTGAGATAATATTGGTCCCTATATATTTCATCTATTTTCTGTCTCACCTCAGGTGACTTTTCTGATGTGAGACAGAGTCTCTAAGGTTTTATTTACCAATACGTTTGGGTTTAGAGAGGGAGAAAGCCACTTGCTCCACCTCCAAAGCCAGCCTTTTTTGTTACCAAACCAGGACCTCATATATATATATGTGTGTGTGTGTGTGTGTGTGTGTGTGTGTGTGTGTGTGTGTGTGTGTGTATAATCATTAGATATAGATGTACAGTTGTGAGAATAGAGAAATTACCCTTTGTGCCTGTCAGTGTCAGGTGTCCTTGTAATCCTCTGTAGTCCTTTTAACATTTCAAAAGTCTGAACATTCAGCATCCTTTTAGCTTTGTGAAGAGGGTCCTATCCATTCTTCTGTAAAAACAAAATTGAGACCCTGCCCCATCTTAGTTAAGTGAATGTTCCTTACCACATATCCAATTGTCTAATCGGCAGATGAGCCATTACTCCTCCTCAGGAGGGTTCTCCTTTTTGAATCAGCTCTTTATCAATCTTGTTGGTACTCATATTTTCTCTTTTCCTGTGGAAACAAAAGCAGAACCCCTACCCCAATGGAGCACATGCCGTGGCTTCCATTCTGAAGTTAGTACATCCTTGAAATAAACAGGTTGAACCTGTTAGATTGGCTAAGATAAAAGGCACAGATGACAGCCTATGTTGGAGAGGATGTGGAGCAAGGGGAACACTCCTCCATTATTGGTGGGAGTGTAAGCTTGTTCAGCCACTTTGGAATGCAATATGGTGGTTTCTCAGAAAATTGAGAATCAGTCTCCCCAAGGACCCAGCAATACCACTTCTGGGTGTATACCCTAAAGAGGCACATTCACACTCCAAAGGTATTAGCTCAACTATGTTCATAGCAGCATTATTGGTAATAGCAAGAACCTGGAAACAACCTAGATGTCCCTCAACTGAAGAATGGATTAACAAACTGTGGTACATCTACACAATGGAATACTACTCAGCAGTAAGAAAAAATGATATCCTAAAATTTGCAGGCAAATGGATGGATTTGGAGAATATCCTCCTGAGTGAGGTATCACAATCTCAGAGAGATAAGCAGGGGATGTACTCACTCACTAGTGGTCTCTAAACAAACAAACAAGAATAAAAGCCAAGCATGCCCAAGTGGTAAACCACAACCACTGAACAGCTTGGGATCAGAAACACCCTGGACTGACCCTTCGAACCCCACTACAAATATAGGAACACCAGACTCACTCTTGAGGGAGGGGGAACAAAACTGGATTTGGCCAGAAGTGGAGACTGATCCAAGCATTATTGGGTCAGTGGGACCATAGGACTGTCTGCTTCCTGACCAGGAAGGGGATGGGGAGTTGCAGAGAAGAAAAATGACAAGATGTGGTGGGAGGGGGAAGGGACCTTGAATAAGGATATACAGGGATAGAAAAAAAAATTCAGAGGGAAAGCTGAACACAAAGTAAATATATGTGTAGCAATCTTATTTGCATTACCACCCTTGATAATTCATGCTTATGATTCTTATCCTCTTTATACTTATTGTTAACTTTCCCTCACTTTAAATTCATTTTACTGTTTTTTGTTAAATACAAAATAAAGAAAAAAAACAAATATACTAGATATTGTAACTGTAAAAAAAATGAAATAAACAGGTTGATTCAACTCAGAAGTCCTTTCTATTACCCAGTGTTTCTCTGCAACTGAAGTTCCTTTCTCATCAGCATTAAGAAAGTTTAATGTCAACAAGGCACTATATAATCTCTCCCTAGGTTTTTTTCATACCACTTTTCTGTTTATGAAGCATCTCTTTCAAGGTGCGATGGGATCTTTCCACAACTGCTTGTCCAGTGAGATTGTGTGGTATCCCAGTAAGGTGATTTATCTCATAATATCCAAAAATCTGCTTCATTTTCTGGGAAACATATGCTGGAGCATTGTCAGTCTTAATTTGATCAGGAATTCCCAATATGGCCATGGCTTCCAGAAGATTAGTGAGTACAGAATTAGCATTTTCAGAACTCAGGGTGGTAGCCCACTGCATTCCAGAGTAGGTGTCAATGGTATGATGAACGTATTTCATCTTACCAAATTCCGGGAAGTGAAACACATCCATCTGCCAAATCTCATTGCTCCTTGTACCCTTAGGATTACTCCCAGTGGGTAAGGATGGTTGATTGTAAAGGGAACACTTGTCACACTTTCGCAAAATTTCCTTGGCTTGATGCCAAGTGATGAGAAAACTCTTCTTTAATCCCTTGCTATTGACATGATGCTTCTTGTGAAATTCTGAGGCTTCTACCACATTCCCTATCAATAACCGATCAATCTCATCATTACCCTGTGCTAAAGGGCCAGGAAGGCCTGAATGAGCCCTGATATGTGTTATATTCATAGGATGCTTTCTATTTCTGATGATATCCTGTAGCTGTACAAATAAAAAGGTTAATTCTGTATTATCAGGAATGAAGTCAGCAGTTTCAATATGAAATACAACTCCTTCTGCATAATGAGAGTCAGTTATCAGGTTAAGAGGTCCAGGAAAATCCAATAACACCATAATAATGACATACAGTTCTGCCTTCTGAACAGAATCATAAGGACTCTGTGTCACCTTACTGAAGTTTTCTGATTTATAACCAGCCTTTCTTGTTTTATTTGCCTCAGTAAAAAATGTAGGAGCTCCAGAAATAGGTTTATCCTGTACCACATGGGGGAAAATCCAATTTGTTTTCTTTATAAATTGAATCCTTTTGCTTTGGGAATATTTATTATTAATCTCACCCAGAAAACCACTACAGGCCTTTTGCCAAGGTTCAATGTCTGCCCATAATCTATCAATTTCCTCATTGGTCAAAGGTACAACAATTTCTGCTGGATCCTTTCCAGTCAACTGTCGAAGCCTGAATTTTCCTTTGAAGATCAAATCTGAAATCTTTTCAATGTATGTTTTCAGTTTTTTACTTGGTCTATGTGGCAGAAATATCCATTCTAATATAATATTTTCTCTTTGCATTATGACTCCTGTAGGGGAATATTCAGAAGGCGAAATAATCAGGATGCAGTCGAGGTCTGGGTCTATACTGTTAACATGTGCTTCTTGTAATCTCTTTTCCACCAATGCTAATTCTTTCTCAGCTTCAGCATAGAATTCCCTGGAACTCTTCAGATCCTTATTTCCATCTAAAGTTTTGAACAAATGAACCAGTTCATAGTTTTTAATACCAATAACCGGGCGTATGTGGGCAATATTCCCCAATAGCTTCTGAAAATCATTATGTGTCCTCAATCTGTCCCTTTTAAGTTGTACCTTCTGAGGTCTAATTGTTTGCAAGCCTATTTTATATCCCAAATAATTGATAGAATCCCCTCTTTGTATCTTTTCAGGGGCAATGTGAAATCCCCAGTCAGGCAACACCTTCTTCATTTCTTCAAACAGTCTTTCTAAGGTGTTTATGTCCAGGTCCGCTAACAATATACCATCTATATAATGGTAGATGATAGATTGTGGGAATTGTTTGCATATCACTTCTAATGGTTGTCGGACAAAATATTGGCATAGAGTGGGGCTATTCAACATCCCTTGCAGAAAAACCTTCCATTGGTACCTTTTTATTGGGTGTGCATTATTGAGAGTAGGTACAGTGAAAGCAAACTTCTCTTTATCTTGTTCTTGTAGAGGTATAGTAAAAAAACTGTCCTTCAGAACAATAACTATAATAGGCCATCCTTTAGGTAGCAAAGAAGGTAAAGGTATACTAGACTGTAAGGTGCCCATGGGCTGAATCACCTTATTAATTGCTCTTAAATCTGTCACCATTCTCCATTTTCCAGATTTCTTCTTGACCACAAATATGGGGGAATTCCATGGGCTGGTTGATTCTTCAATATGCTGAGCTTGTAACTGCTCCTGTACCAATTGTTCTAGGGCTAGCAATTTCTCCTCTGTCAAAGGCCATTGTTGGACCCAAATAGGTTTGTCTGTCAACCATTTCAAAGGCAAGGCTGTGAGTGTCTTTGGGGTGTTTGTAGCTTTTAGACTGCATTGTTATACAACCTGAATAACCGATGGCTGTTTTACGTAGCCTCTTGAGGTATTGCTTTCAAGTCCATGATTGGGTCTTTGGTTGATATTTAAGCCTGGAGGGATCTTAATTTCAGTGTTCCATTGTTGCAGTAAGTCACGACCCCATAAGTTCACTGCTATGTTGGCCATGTATGGCTTCAGTCTTCCTCTCTGTCCTTCAGGTCCTATGCATTCGAGCCATCTCACACTCTGTTTTATCTGAGACAATGTCCAATACCTAAAAATTGAACATCTACCTCCTTTAGAGGCCACCTGGAGTGGCATGCCTGTGGAGTTATGATCGAAACATCAACTCCCATGTCTACTAAGCTTTGCATAAAAATATTGTCTATTCTTATGGTCAACTTTGGTCTTTGTTCATTTATGGAGATCTGCCAAAATATGCATTTTATTGGTTTACTGGATACCATCAACTTTTCTTGTAAGGGCAATCTATTGTCTATAGCTACATGGTCTACTGTTTCAGGCTTAGGATTTGTTACTCATCCTGAGAACACTGCTCTTCCACTGTGACTGGATATGACTGAACCTTTTTTTGGCTTGGAGGTCTGACTCTTAGGGGCTTCCCAGGGGAAGCCCCGAGTTATGTTTCCCAATGTTAAAAGCTTGCCATCTTTGTCTCTTATAGATCTACATTCATTTGTCCAATGTCTGCCTTTGTTACATCTCCTACATAGTCCAGGAGGGAATGGCCTTCTGTTTAAGTCACTCCTGGGATTGGGAGAATTCCCATGTATACTTTGCCTACAATTTCTCTTTATATGGCCTGGTTTACCACAATTGAAACAAATAATGCTTTGGTTTCTCATTTTAACATTAGCAATGGCTTGTCCTATCCAATTCTCTTCATCAGAGTGTAGATATTCAACATTAATGCAAGTTGAATCCATTCTTCTATGGATGCACTTCTGATCTTTAATGCCATGATCAATTTTCTACATGTCATATTAGCATTATCAAAGGCCAAAGAGAGTATCAATTGTTTCTGAACTTCTGAATCTGACACTGCTCTATTTACAGCCTGAGTCAACCTCTGTAAAAAGTCTGTATAAGGCTCCTTCAGACCTTGTTTAATCTGAGTATATGACTCAATTCTCTGTCCTGGGTCTAAAACCTTTTCCCAAGCATTTAAGGCAGCAGTACGGCACAGCAACAGAGCATGGTCATCATAAGTAACCTGAACTGATACATCAGCAAACTGGCCTTCCTGAAGGATTTGGTCCTTGGAGATGGTAACAATCCAGTTTGATCTCGAGATTCCAAGGCTTTAGCCTCTTCCCTAAACCAATTCCTCCACTGCAAGCTTTGGCCATCATTCAACACTGCCATTGCTAAATTCTTCCAGTCATTAGAAATTACCTGATTCTGTGCTGACCATAATTTATGGATTGTTTCACAAAAGATGATTGTACACCATATGTCACTATGGCTTCCTTTATTGTTTTTAGATCCTTCATAAGTATAGGTTCATAATTGTATCCCACATTGTCTGAAGCCCTTCCACGTGATTGTGGTTTTTTGGTCTCTGCCACAACTGGGAATAGAGTTGGAGGGGTGGGGGGTAGTCCCCTCATCGTAACCACTCTAGGTAGAGAACCTTCCCTACAGTAGCATCTTTTAAGAGGGGGCTCTGGGTTGTCTTGAGCAGATGTTGTCTCAAAATCATTTTCTAAAATCTCCAAGAGAGCCTCATGATCTTGTAACCTAGTGGTAATGGTCTTTTCCAGTGTTTTAAAGTCCTCTATAAATGACCTCTCCAACAATTTCATAGAGTGCAAAATCCTCTCAGTCTCCACATCTACCCATTCTACTACCTTCTGTTCCAGTTTCCTAGAATTTTCATCCAGTTTCCTAAAATTTTCATCAATATGAGCTCTGCATTCCTCTCTAACCAATGTAGACCTCTCCTCTATGGAAGCAACGAGTTTCTGGATTGTCTTAATATGTTCATCCATGCCAGACATCTTAGCCTCACACGCCCTATGGGGAATGTGTTCATCTCTATGTTGGGATCCTTTAAAATAGGTAGGTATAAAGTATATTATCACACAAAAAAGCAAAAGAACTCCTGAGTTGAGATAGCCTCCAAATGCATAATCCTGAAAGTAGTCCTCTATCACCATTGTGAAAAAGTGGGTATAATTCTGAATATTTATTGGATCAGACATTGTGGAAGAAAAAAATTACCTTACTCAGATGTAATGAGGACTTACTGTCAGTAGGTGTCGCAGTTGCGCCGCAGTAGAGGTGCCCGAAGGGATTTCCCGGGCAGCCATTGTTTTCTTCAACAAATCCTACCTGTGTGTGCCACCAGAACCGGCTTGATCCAGTCTCTCAGATTTCTGCTCATTGACTGCTCTCTCTGCCCGGAGAACAGTGCTGTGGCTGGGAGCAAGTCCCAAAACAGCTGCTCGCTCCGCTCCGTGGCTGGTGGAACCTGGCTGGGTTCCGTGGAAATGCCCCCACATTGGTAGGAACCAGATATTATGGTAATTAACCCATTGTGAGATATGTGCTAAATAACCTTTATTATTTGAAAGTCACTTACAGAACAGGAGTTGTTCAGGGAGGAGGAGAAAAGGTAGGAGAAGGGCAGAGAAGCGGAGAGCAAGAGCGATTCCAGCCGGACAGTCCTTCCTCCACCACGCCACAGGTCCAGAGCCCATGCTTCTGCTTCCCTCTTCCGCTTCCCTCTTCCTGCGCATCCCTCTTTCGTCACTCCCCCCAGTTGACCACGCCCCACCCAGCTCAACACTCTGGAGCAAATTGCATAGCTTCGGATTTCCCGCTACACTTCTTTGAAAACTCTGAGAAGTTGCCAGAAACATCCAGATGATTCTTCTTGAGTTCCTCTGGCAAGTTTGCATATAAAAATGTTTATGAGGACATTTTGCCTCTCAGCTGCTTAGGACCTCCTTTGCTAATGCATAGTTGATTTTCATGTCTATTAGGGAAGTTTGTAGTGTGTAAGGAATGATCCTGCAAACCTTAGAGATTTAAGAGGATCACAGACCCTCCCGGAGTCACAGAGTAGACAAGTATCTGTCAAGCTTTCCTCACCTTGGTGCTCTCTAAGGAATTCAATGAACCTGAAGAAAATCAGAATTGGATGCAACTATTCTTTGCTGTCAGTAACTGTCACTAAAGTCATGTGACACATGGGAGCTTCACCAAACCTCTGGAGATCTTCACAATACTCTGAGCATGAAGGAAACAGACTTTCCAGAAATCTCTTTTCAGAAGAAAGAAGGTGAGGGGGGAAGACAGTGTTAATATATTTCCCATTGCCCGCCCATCCATCACTGGGAGCAGCAGTCAGTCCTGTGTATTTGGGATTGGATAATATGTACATTAATTCCCTTATTTCCAGAACTGTTCTTACTGCATTTCTATGACACACCCATTTTGTAGCATGGGTTTATGAGTTTTTAATGAAATGGAATTTGATATTTAATGACACTACATTTTTTAATTTTCTTTCTCCAACTAAGATCCTCATGAATCATTTTCCAGCACTCTACAAAGTATGCACATTAAAAGCTGGACAAGTTCATAAATGACATTGGTCTCAGAGGAGTGAGAATATGTAGAAGAGGCAGGTGACATTGGACAAAATGTAGTTACTTTGGTAAATGAATGTGGCCCTTTGCTGTACATTGACAAATAAACAGCAAATACTTGATTCTCTGAATCTAAGATGGTGTTATATTGACACCATGCAGCATCTAAGACATCTGTGCTGTGTCAGCTGCCTGAGGTACAGGACATGGCTTGGGGTTCCACAGAGGCTCTGGAAACTGTAGTTAATGTGGATATTCCAGAGTAGCAGCAATAGGAAAGTCCCCATTGTCCCCTCCCCCTGCCAAGGTTCACCCAGGGCCTATGCTGAGACTGGATGAGGAAGGAGGCAAGACATTGCTCAATGGGAAGCGAAGGCACTGGGAACCTTAGAGGGCTGAGTTCAGAGGAGTGTCTTGGTAAGCAGAGGACACTCTGTGACCTATAGGATAGAATGAGAGCACCACATGACATGAGATCATGATCAGGAACCTTTAAGTTCAGAACAGATACATAGCAATTTGGTCAGAGGATCAGGACTGTGAAGTTGGTGCATTCTTCTTCCCAGTTTTATGCCATTGTCTTCCAACAATTTACACTCCATAGATGTCTGCAGACTAAGGCAGGGTGTGACTCTCTAAAGTGACTTTTGTCCAGGTGAGAGTAATATACATAGTCACATTCTCAGCTAACTAAACGGTATTGGTAGATCATTCTACAATTTTCAAGTCACTATTTTAAACCAAACTAAACTGATCATTTTAAAGAAAACACAGCTCCAGTGACCTTGGCTTCTGACAACAGAACACAGGGCTGGTGTGATGAGGGGAGGGCAGATGCACCTGAGGGGCGGGGCTGAGGTCAGTTTGTGATGTTCTAGTAAGGGGATCTGAACCCAAGCTAAGGACTCCATGGTTATAAAGAAAGCAGGTAACAAAAACTAATGAAAATTTATATGAACACACACATAAAGAGAGAGACAGAGAGAGACAGAAAGAGAGAGATGAGTGGAAGAAGGAGTAGAATTCTGTTTAGAGAACAGAGGCCTGGGTATACAATAACTGACTCATACTGGACCAGATTACTATTTATAATGCTGATATTCCAGGCTATTGTTAATACTGCCTGTGACTTTACACTTTAACAGAACTGAAGGGTAAATGAGGCTGTGGCAGAGGTTCCCACCAGCCCTGGCTCACTTAGTTACCTTCCTCTTTAAAATCCCTCAGGGGAGTTGTTAACAAAGACTTTATCCAGGAATAGGCAGAGTCCAGCCAGGGATGATGTCACCTGCCTCCTTTTCCTTGTGCACTTAACCAGCTACTGTCACTTGGTCCATGTGACCTAAGCTGCAGCTACATGTGCTGGTGAGTCTGACCAACAGGAGAGGATACACAGCACAGGGTGGTCACTAGACGGTCATTCATTGTTCTTTATTTTTTTTTATCATTTATTCTGGTGGAATGTTCTATGTATGCTGAAAATAAAGGAACTGGTTTGGCCTATGTGCAGTGCTGTAGAAGTGGGTGGAGGATCAGAGGATGGGCAGGTAGAAGGAGGGTGGAGTTAGCCCATCACCATCTGACCCCTGAAGAAGAGACATGTAGGAAATTCAGGTGAACAATGGGCTGGGCTGGGACACTTGGCAAGTAGATTATAGAAATGGGTTGAATTGAGATGAAAGAACTAGCTGGTAATGTGCATGAGACATGGGCCAAACAGTATGAAGTTAATATAAGTGTCTGATTCATTTTTGGAGAGGACAAAAGCTGCCGTAGCCCTGGTCCAAACCTTGGGCCCAAATGGGCCAGGGAAACTTTTTACAACAGATGGCATCCCTGGGTGGGCCTGAACACCAGCATAAAGCCTAAGAAAGTTTAAAAAGCTTTCTAGATCACTGAAACAGAGCCAAAAACAGCTTTCTGGATTGCATATGGGAATTGATTCATGGTACTGTGACGGTGAGGTGTTCAGGCTGGAATTTAAAAATGGTGTGTCCATGACACACAGCTTAAACCCATACATTTAATGGAAGACTTGGCATAATTGTGATTGATTTTAAGGTTTCTGCTTATACTAAACAGAAAGGAAACAGAGTCAAAAATAGTTTTTCTGGTACCAGCATTTCCTGAGTCTGCTCTGGTTACTGGTAGTGAGAGAGATGCAGAGGGCTCTTTCGCCATATTGAAAAGCAGCCAAAAGGGACAGAGTCAAAAATCACAGTGATTCTAGCATTTTAAAAGCTCTTTGAGTTAGAAAATGAATAAGGATTCTCAATAAAACAGATTTAGACTCCCAAAACCTCTAAATGGGGTGCAATGTATGTAAAATACATATAGGCTTCAGAGAGAAGAAAAAAGTGGTAAAGAAAGCCCTTAAAAAGAAGAAATCCAAATAAAGATAGATAGGAGGCCACGTAAAGATGGCAGAAAACAAAGAGTCTCGATTATGGATATTGTGTTTTCTTTTAATTTTTTTAACTTTTAATGAGCTAACTGCAGAAAGACAATTGATTGCTAAGGTTTCAAAGTTAAACAAATACATATACTTTAAAGATATCTTGACTTTAAAATCTGTTTATAAGAATATGTTACTTGGGAAAAGAGTTTCTGTTTTTTGTCTCCAGAGAAGATCAAAACCTGTGGATTGATTCAAGGCAAATGTGGTTTCATTTACCAATGCCATCTGAACATTCTCAGCTTCCAAGACGCCAGTTGAGATGATCCAGCCTCAAGACACCATAAGATCACCAATGTTCTTTGTCAGCAGGAAGTAGTAAAAGAAAGAAAGCTGCATCCAATTTCCCACAATATTACTTATTAATGTTTGTTTTAATTATAAATGGTTAATGGTCATAGTCAATCTTTTTTAAAAAGGGGGATGGAGAATATATAGGAATGATTAGAAAAGATAAGTGGATTTTGGTTTATTGATATAAACTTAAGGTCAATTTTGTTATGCTGTATGTGTTTTTCTACTCTTGATTAAGGTATGATGCTGATGTAACTCATTTTAAATTGTAATGTGTAATTGAGAAATGCAGATTAATAGTCATCTATGATAACCAAACATATAGTCATATTAGGTAGATTTTTATAGATATGCAAAGATGATATATTTCAATTAGATAGGTAGTTTTCAAACACTTCAAAGACATGCAGAATATGGCATTTAAAATATTTTAAGAACTTAGACTTTTCTGGACAGTGAGACAGGTCTGTTCCTGGCAGCACCAATGCATTTCAGGAAAATGAAATGATGGGCATTGAAGAAACTTCATGTGGAATTTACTTTGTGGTGTCTGATTCATTTCTTTGGGGAGAAAAGCCACCGTGGGCAGGTACAAACCTCCGGCCCCAAACGGGCCAGGAAACTTTTTACAATGATTTATTTTCTATTTTATCTGGAGGAATAAAATTGTGCCTTTTTCCCTCTCATTTGTTGCTGTTTTGAGGCAGGCTTTCTCTGTGCAACCCTGGCTGCCCAGGAGTTGCTTTGTAGACTTGGCCATCCTTGAACTGTGAGATCCATATGCCTCTACTTCCTCAGTGCTGGGATTACATGAGAACACTACCAATATGGGATTCTTCCTTTAGTTTTCCTTTAGTGCTTTTTTTTTACTGAGATATTATCTAAGTTATGAATGAATAAAGCAGTATGTGTTGCACATACAAACACACAGAGTATTTATCTTTCAACAGAATCATTGATCCAAAACCTTAAACTCACTTTTAAATGCATTGTGTCCGTGTATCTTTGTAAATACTTACTTATAATGTCTACAATGTTCTACTTCATGTATGCCTGCATACAGATAACTATTCACTCACTATCTTAATATTGTGTCTCTTTGCTTATTTGATTCTGTCTTTTAGTGATCCTTTATCTGTTTCTTTTGGTGAGCATTTGTTTTGTTATTAACAAATTATTGTGAAGGTTTCAGGAACTAACTAATAGAGGTCACTATTAGTCATCAGCGAAGATCATGACCATGAACTATGGTAGCTCTACTCTGACTTGAGATAGGTATAAGAAAAGAAGTAAATTCCTATTTTTTTTAAAGAAAAATATTTATCTTCTACTTAGATAATCATTCTCTGAACTAAAGACCCAGGGAAATTTCACCACACAGTAGGGTTGGGCAAATATCAGCTTGCAGTCACAAGCCCCAAAGCATTTTTGGTTGCCTAGGAAAGGTACAAGAGCATCACTATTTGGATGAACAACTACACTAGACAGGCAGATTTCACTCTGCTGGGATTCTCCAGTCAATCAGGATGGCTCGGCCTGCTTCCTGTGGCCATATTTGTGGTTTTCCTGATGGCCTTGTCTGGACAACTGTCTCTAAGAATCCTGCAGCTTTCCTTACAACTCCTTTCTCTCTCTCTCTCTCTCTCTCTCTCTCTCTCTCTCTCTCTCTCTCTCTCTCTTACACACACACATATACACATCTCTGCTAAGACCTATAGCTATTTTCTGCTGGTTTTTAAACCTGCTGCTGCCATATCCACCAGTTTATTAGTAGACTAATATAGAACTAGGATCATCCTTCATCCAGGCTTTCTGTGTGTCCTTTCTGCCATTTATTAATGTGAATGCTATGAATTATTTAATTTGATGTCTTAAATATTTGAAATAGTTTAAATTCTTAAGATTCTGCTTTATTTTAGTCAGTGGTTTATTTCATAGCTACAATTTTATAATGAGGGACTAGTTCTAATTTTTAAAAAGGTTATTCTTCATTTTCTAATATTAGTAACTCTTATTTATAGAACATATTTTGATTTGTTTTCTTGCATTAACATTATACCAGACTGCACCTTGGGGAAATAAATGTAAAATCACCATGTAAGCAAAAATCAAACAACAACATGGTATCCTTTTCCATTGCTATTTCCCATGTACCAAAAATTATTAGAGATCAGGATGGAAAGAAGAAGCCAGATTCATGAGAAGTAGGAATTCCATAGACTATTGTGGACATAGCTAAATCATTTATGTCACAATCAGAAAGGGAAATGCTGTATTAAAGTAATGCACTATTCCTGTGTAATACTTCTTACATCCAGAACCAATCATTGCTGAAAACTTTTTCCAATAGCAAACCTCACTTTAAAGGGTAATTACAGGTCAGCTCATTTTGTCTGTACCACCCACTCTGAGTTCTTACTTACATCTAACAATTTCTTCTTAAAACTCCATCAATTCCAAGCCACACTGTCCTGGATCATTTCTCATGTCTAGCCTCCAGTAATTTCCAGTGGACTTTAATTTGGATGCCTAAAAACATCATCTGTTCTGGCCTCTCCTGCTTCCCTGCCTAGGTCTCATGATGCTAACAGGCCTACCATGCACTTCTTGGTTGAGACCCCTATTCAACAAAGAAATCACATCAGTCATTGTCCCAATCTCATATCACCAGTGGTTTTTCCCAAAATCTACCTAAAAAGGACACATGCTGTTAACTCTGATAGTTACGTGCACCAGAACACATGAATACATGCAGCCACACATGCATGTGATCGCACACAGGAAACACAAATAAAGGAATTCATACCACACTCACACACACACACATACACAAACACACATGAAAAACCAAATTAAAATAAATCTACCACATGACCACTTCTCATTATTTACCTGCAGGCCTCTAAGTCAGCACAGCACAGAAACATATGTACATCATTGTTTAGCATAGTGTTGTCACAGTAGATATGTTATGGGATATAACTTGCCACATAATAATAAAACACTAAACATACAGAATAAAGAAAGAATATTAAATGATGCAATAGAAAAATGCAAAGCAACTTAGAAAGGTAGACCCATCAGAATAATACCTGACTACTCAATGGAGACCCTGAAAGCTATAAGGTCCCTGGGCAGATGTTACTAAGATACTCAGAGACCAAGCTGTCAGCCCAAACTACTATACTCTGCAAAACTCTCAATCACCATAGATGGGGTAAGCATGATATTCCACAACAAAAACAGATTTAAAAAGTATCTACATAAAAATCCAAACTTACAGAAAGCACCAGAAACATACCTCTAACCTAAAGAAGTTAGATGCACACACAAAGCCAAAAGCAATAGATAATCCCACAGAAGGAATCCCCAAAGAAAAGAAACACACACACAACCACAAAATAATCGTTATTAACAATCCCTAATCATTGATATATCTTAATATTGATGAATTCACTTCATCTATAAAATAGACACAGGGAGACCCCCCTGTCCAGAACAGAGTCAGAGATGAACAGATTCTGACACCTGGACCACACATCCGGAGAGTCCTTCTCAAGAACCAGAGTCAATCCCTAGGGTCTATACTCAGACTCTCCCTAGCAGACAGGAGAGAGGCTTTGGCTGTCAGGGCCTTCTCCAGCCACCCCTAAAAGAAGGGACCTTGCACAGCTGGGCCCCATCCCCAGGATGAACTGCATCATTAGAAAAGATCTGAGCCCTTTGAAATTCAGACCACTGTACAAAGCAGAGTCAGAGATCCAGCAGACCCCTTGCTCAAAGGAGACAGGAAACACACAAGCCCTATTGCTGCAAATGACTAGCAGCCAACTAATCATTAACCACTGAAGCCATGGGCAGATGCCAGTGTAAAAATACATATAAAATAAAAAGAACAACAAGGCAATTCCAGAAGAAACTGGTGGTTCTACAACTACAAGACCTGAACAGAGCAATGAAGTGGAAACAGAAGGAAACAACACCAAAAACATCTTTATGAAGACTATTGGAGACTTAAAAAAGATATAAAAAATTTCCTTAAAGAAATAGAACAAAATACAAGCAAAAAATTGGAAGAGATGAAAAAATCCTTGAAAGAAAACAAAGAAAAGGTAAACCAAAAAATGAAAGAAACATTTCAGAAACTAAAAACTGAAATACAAGCAATAAAAAGGCACAAAATGAGGCAAAGATGGGAATAAAATATCTGAAGAAAAGAGCTGAAACTACAGATAAAAGCATAACCAATCTAAGAGATGGAAGGGAGAATCTCTGAAGTGGAAGACTCAGTAGAGAAAATAGATACATCAGTCAAAGAAAATACTAAAACCAGAATCCCAGCGCTCTCTGGGGCAGGGGCAGGTGGACGCTGTCCCTGACCACTTCCACGGCTCCTGCTGAGGGAAACCCCGCCACGACCTCCAACTGAGCGAACCAACTGCTGGGGTCTCCGAGGGGCGGATTCGGGCCTCGCCCAGAGGTCAGGAGGGGGCTAGAGGCCTCAGTGCCTTTATCCCAGCCTGGGAGGGAGAGTT